>LGTU01000473.1:0-74539 GCA_001314425.1 Phytophthora pluvialis | reverse complement strand
GTCTGGGCCTATCGGTCCGGTTGGCGCCCTCCGTGGTGCAGTCGTAGCTGTAGTAACAGTACTCGGACGAGTTGTCGGCGATGCGGCGGAAGTCGTCCGGCATGCCTGGATCCACCTGCAGATGGCCGTGCCGCCGCCCTCTAGGATGTCGATCTCCGGCGCGCCGCGGCTCTGATTGGTGTTCAGACCCGAGCCCAGCGTGTCGTTGCAGGCGCTGATACGCTGGTTCTGAGACGAGTAGATGGTCTCGCTGCACGTGTTGTACATGAACGACCACATGCGGCTCGTGAACGCGGTGAAGATGGCGCGACCCAGCTTGCCCCTGATCCAGATGCCGGGCCACATCGAGTAAAAGTCGATGTTAGTGGCGCGTAGCGTGGTCGAGCCCGTCCCCACGTATGGGTTGCCCGACTCGTTCGTGATGGCACCGGGGGGGGCTGCGCGCACACCTCGATCCTGCTTCCTTGGAAGCAGAACTTGTTCCACGCCTGCACCATGCCGGACCGGTAGTAGAAGTACACGTCTCGTAGCCCGCGGGAGGGATGTAGTCGCTCCTCACCGTCTCTGCCATCGTCTCGTCCGTCGTGTCAATGAAGAAGTAGCAGTTGTCGTCGTCGCCGCCGTGACGGTCATGTTGAGCACGCCGAGATCACGAAGCGACTCGCTTGCCAACCTATTTCCATGTTTTTAATCGGCTTTTTACATTTTTACAGGGGTTTCCACTTAAATTAAGTAATAAGGCAAGTAAAAAGCCAACACTGCACAGGCAGGCTCGCTGAGCTCGCTTTTGCCTAACCCTACGCGGTATTCGATCTCGTCCAATCAGGGTCACTTATTGCCTTCGTTGTGGCTTCGAGCGGTAAATTTCCCCTTCGTTGTGGCTTCAAGCGATAAACATCCCGACTTGAATGGGTAGTATAGACCAACATGAGCTGCATTGCTGTTGCAGCTATGGAGCCGCAAGAACACTGCTTCATCGACTGCCTTCGCGCCGGAAGCATCATATGATCAGTCAAATAGCAGACCTAGCTATGAGTTATGAGTTACAAAATCAAAAACCGTACCTCCCTTTATTTAGTGAGGTCCAAAATCAGTTTTAAAAAGGTCCAAACAACACGAATCCTTCTGTATCTCGCATAAGCACAAGCCGATTCGGTCTCATGTTTAATTTTAGGTAGCGTTTTACGTGTGTTGAATTATGTTTTATGCAGCTGGGGTCTAGAAGTAATGGCTGTTTAGGACTCACTTTTAGAGTTAAAAACTGCATCTTTAGTTTGCCATGCGGGGTGACGATTCATCGATCCCCGATTGAATTATGAGCGAACTACTCTACCTTATCTAGCAAACCTTCGTCCTCCATTACCTAATACTTCTCACTGCCGTTGTCTTTATGTGCGTAAAGTTGCAGCTCAATTGGAGAAGGTGCTATTTAATTGTGCGACTTCACTCAGAGGAATTAGCACTTTTTGTGCCATTTTTTTATTAGCACATCTACGATCAGAGGCGTCAGAATATCCCTGGTCGTAAAATAACCATCCTCACCGAAAAAAAATCTACCTCATTCAGAAGTAGATTTTTTTCGGTTTGTATACGGGTCGGGTCGAACCTAGGTTCTTCGACCTACTGGCGCCCCTTCACCACGTTTTTTTCCCTTGGTCACAAATTAGCTCTAAGCGCTCGACCTTCCTGCGACCTCGAGAAAAGGCAACCATTTTGGTGAGCCCCCAGAGATGCACCCATTAAGGGNTGGGGGGGGGGGGGGGCAGAATTAGCTGTCCCGGCAACTTCAAGGGAAATCTGTCAAGCGTTGCTGCCAACCATTATTGGCATCTTTGCCTCGCGGTCGGTAGTTAAACACTATCCTTGCTTCGAAGGTACACTCGCCCTTGATCGACGTAACCTGATAGATGCATGCTCGTTTTCATTCGCGCTTCGGCTTAGCCTTGACGATCGCTACAAAGGAAAAGAAAGCAAGCTGACACTAACGATCTCATTTACCCTGCAACGGAGACTTCAAGAGACAGATCGCTCAAAGGAAACTCAATCGGTTGGCCTTCAAAAATTTGAGCCCGCAGAGCGAGCTCTGCGGTCTTGAACGTGGCGGCGCCTGCGCTGGCCATTCGTCTCTATCACTTCTCAATTTGCTCCACCCTGTGCAAGCGAACACCCCAGCCTACAACATCGCCGGCCTCATGCCCCGATCGCGTAAAAACATCCGCGAGCAGCCGTCGCCGCCTGAACTACACGCTCAACGATGTCGACGGTGAGCTGGCTACGCCAGTCACGTCGTCATTCGCCGTGGCGAGTCACTTCACGACGGCACTTATGGCAACGCCAGCTGCAGCCTCTCCGGTGGCGTCCTCTCCTGTTAAGTGGTCTTCGGCTGTGTCGACTTTTGTCGAGTCGTCTCCATCTCTGCCAGCCTTGCCGCCGGCATCGACGATGACCAATGGCCCGAGTACTTCGGCTGTTTCATCTGGCGCCAAGCTCCAGCCACTGCGGACGACGAGAGCAATCCCGACATCGGAACCCTCCTGGCGGATACCTTCGGCCCTCCTGCGCCAATTCAACGACGTCCCAGAGCAACTGTGGTCACCATTAACGGCTATCAGTACACGCGCAGCGCCCGCACTCGCGTCAAGACAACGTTTCGTTGCAGCGTCTATCGCCGGCTTTTGTGTCGTCGCAAATGTGAGCTGTTCGCCGGATCGGACGTGTATACCAACTTCACCCCTCATACGTGCCAAACCTGTATCGGGCTAGGTGGTTACCGTCACTAGCTTACACGTAGCGATGATGAAGCTTGTAGAAGGCTCAGGAAGCTGAGCCAAGTATTTAGACTGGGGAAANGCCTTGTGCTGATCTACCTAGTTATGGAATTGTAAACCTACCTACTTATGTAACTGGAGGGCCCATTACAGAACGGCCCCTGTTGATGGTGCTGATACCAGGAACATCTGACCTGAGATGGAGGAACGTGTCGATGTCCTCGCAGTGACGCAGTTACAGCAGACCGCGAACGCAATCTGGCGCCTCGTCAACACCGAGTTCTACCTTGGCCATGAAAACGTAGTCCTGGTTGGTTTGGCTCGGGATCAAGTGCCGTCGCGAGGAGGGACCGAGCTCGGCGACTTCACTTTGGAGGTGACATCCACGGGCAGATCGAGGTTGAATCCCTAGATATGGTTGCTTAACTTTTTTCAGTTCCATTACAGCTACCGTGAAGGCGACACTCTGCATCATGTCATTGGTTGGGTGCATCCGACACTGCTGCAGTCTCTCAGGTACCGCGATCCACTCTCTTCATCGACGGTACCTTCCGGTGCGTCCCCGTTCCGTCTCACCAGTGACTCGTGGTAATGTGTTACGACAACGCTACCAACTGCTATGTTCCAGTCTTCTATGTGCTAGCAACGGGCCGTTCGCGCACTACCTACTGGAACATTCTGCACTTCCTGATCGTGGAAACGGATCATCAGCTTGACCCTGAATTCGTCACCTGCGACTATGAAGCAGCGCTGATTTCAACTATCCGGGACCATCTCCCCAACATGACCATCAATGGATGCCTCTTTCATTGGAAGCAAGCCATCCGCCGACGTATCAAGAAGCTTCGTATCGGTGACGCTGAAGCTGGATTTGCGATGGACCGCGGAACCATGGACATGCTCACAGTCGTCCCGGTTGGACAAGTGTCGACCATGGGGAAAGCGTTTGTCCAGACCTACATCCGGCGGCGCTGCAGGGAGGAGAACGTGACGTACTCCACGGCAAAGTGGACTTCGTTCTAGGAGCTTTTCGACCGCACTTGGCTGGTAACTTACTCGGTCAATCTGTGAAACGTCCACGGAATCAACCACGCCGTGATCAATCGGACAAACAATCCCCTTGAGCGCTTTAACCGAGAGTTGAATGCCGCGTTCCCGACGTCCCACTCCAATCTCCCGCTCTTCATCGCGACGATAGAAAGAATCTCCCGCTTGCGCGTGCAGTTCCTCGCTGATGTGCTGGCGCTCCGCGCGAGAGCTCCTCGCTATTGTGTTACCACGCTCCGACGCTGACATCCTCCTGGAGACTTTTAAAAGCTTCAAAATCGACAAGAGCGACTTGGTGCAGTGCTGCATCTGTACCATGGCGGCACCCCTCGCCGTGCGAGCGCAGCTTGTCTAACCTGCACATGTTTTGCGTGCGAGGTGGCTGGGCGTGGCGTGGCCGTGTTAGTTCGTGTCAAGAACTGAATGTGGCGAATGTAGACGAGAACTACGCCCACGTTACGCCAGTTCTTTCATCGCCGAAACTAAAGCTGACTTCTCGTGGCGCAACGACAGAGAAGTAAAGCCTGTCGTCGGGAATAGAACTGACCAAGATGTATTCGTGGCGGGCGTGACGACGAAGAAGTTTCTCCGTCACGCAGACAGAGACCCGGTTTCTTTCATTTTGCACGTTGACGCCACGTAACAGCTCTCCCAAGCCGGGTATCCAGTGGTAGTTTTGGGTGTTTCTGACAGAGCGAGGCACTTCCACCTGGTTGCTGTCGTCTGTTTCACAAGGGAATCAAGAGCAGTATACATAAGTATAGAGAATGGAAACCGGTTGCAACCGGAATCCGGTTTGGACTTTCTACTACAACCGGTTTAAGTCGTATTGACTGTAAAATGCCAATTATCCGGGTTGATTCGGATCAAACCGATTATGCATTCATGCAGGATTACTCCAAAACATTATTCAAACAAATATTGTGTTTCACAACTACATACATAATTCAAGGTAATATATCGTTGGACATTGGATAAAAATCTACGCATATATAGCCAGTTAGATTCGTAGACTGAATCCCCCGTTTTTTATATTTGTGGTGAAGTATTTTATAGGTAGTATAGAGGTGATTGAACGCAGGGCTGATGCTTTTTCTTGATACCGGCTCGTGGAATTAGCACGCAACGGCAGCTCCCACAGCAAGAGCAGCGAGCATACACCCAGCAGCAGCAACTTCGTATCGTTAGTCTCGGGACAGAGCGCGCGTGGTTCCGATTCGCCGAGTATACGAAGATGTTAAGCCCGACCCCCGCGGCAGTCGATGCAATCGGTGTTGCAGTTGAGCGGCACCTTGGTGATCAGCACGGCGTCATCCTTCGTCTCTGCGGTGTACAGCAACGACGAGAGCGGTGCCACCTTCCGCAACGTGGATGTGTCGATCGTAAATCCGTACGCCAAGGTGGGGCGTACATGTAGCATGATGGGCGACCCTACCGGTGACTGACACGCCTCTATCACATTCACCAGCAGTATCAAAGATTACAGATTCTAATTGAAGCACCATTGGTAGAATTTTCGTCCAATGATGCTCACGCAAAACCGGATCGATCCGGTATTGATTCGGTTTAGTCCGCTTTTTTGATAACTGGTTTCATCCAGATTCAATTCGAATCAACTCGGTTTGAAACCGATTTTGTCCACCCTTTTCGACTCTCTACATAAGCACTTTCAAGTTTGTGCTGAATGTACCAGCTCGTGATCGGTAGAAGTCTGGAAGTGCAGTACGCTATGGGAGACGCTGACCATGCGCAGTGGAATACACTCCAATCGATGTTCGGTGTTAATTTTAATTTTCGCTTATTAATGTGCTGTTTTCACCTGGCGAAGAAAATGTACGAGAAGACATGGTGCCTAGACTCAAGTGTTGTCGCTCTAGTGATAGGTTATGTTCACGGGCTGCACTTACCACAACCGACACTGAGTTCCAGCAGAAGCTAGTGGATGTGAAAACGGAGAGGGCAAAATGGTTGCAGCTTGCTCAATTTTCTGCCTACTTCGAGAAGGTATGGCTGAACAAGCGGGTGTGGCGGTGGGAATGCTTCCATACACCCACGGGCCTCGCCACTACGAACAACCCATGCGAGGCTTTTAATGTCGCCATCAAGCGGGGCGTCACGATGCGGCGCATGTTGAATGTTGGCGCGCTAATTGATCAGCTCCTGGTTTTCTGCGGAGGGGAGAGCGCACTAGCGATGCCGTTCGCGACGACGACCACGTTCACCGATCACCTCACCCGTCACGCGCGAGCTCTGACGCGTGACGGACTCCTGTACGAGAAAACGTACCAGCACGGCAGCGTCAAGTTCCTTCTTGCCGATGCGCCGTCATTCGAGCGGGTAACTGCGTGCGCGTGATGGCCCTGCCGGTGACGAGGGTGTTTGATGTGCTCGACCACTGCCCACGCGAAACCCTCCCCGTCACCGCACAGCTTAACATCAAGACTGAGGAGGTGGAGCGGCATGGTATACCGCCGGGCGGATGGGAGGTCGGCGTTCAGGCTCGTGCGTGCTCCTGTCGCTTTAACATGAAGCACGCCTCTTCTGTCACCTCCTTTTTGCGGTTAGTGCGGTAGGCACGGCCGATGCAACCGACCGCAAGATGTTGTTTTATCGCGGGACTAACAAGCGCGAGCGTATCCAACCTAACTCGCAGCCAGCGGGATGTCCAAGCAACAACGGCCCCGCTCTAGCCAATGCGTAAAAGACAATCACAGCGATTAGCTTGAAGAGCCGATAAATCAACAATCCGTACAACCACGTGTGTTCATTGCTTCACTCGTCCAAGTATGACGTACGTGCTGCCCTGCGTATCACCGCTTCGCAATGCTGGATGTCATTGCCCTCGGATTGGGAGCCGCTGACAGGCTTTGTCATACCGCTTGCCTAGTCAATATGGACGGTCATCGCGTTCCTGGACGTTCACCACGGTTGGGCCAACGGTTGTGGTCGCAGTGCATATCCCGTTTGTAGTCGAACGAGTTGCCGCGCGTACCGATGTTGTCCGGCAACACAGACTTGCCAAGCTTGACCTGCTGCTCCAGTTCCTCGAGCTATCCCACCAGCGGTGATGTGCGGGACACCGAGATGCCCTCACCCTTCACGGCGGCCTTCGCGTTGACATTGGCCTGCATCTCCCTGATTCACGGGTGTACGATACCCATACGGTAGCCACGCAGACCCAACGCTGGGTTCGCTTCCTTTAGCCAGGTCAGCTGAGATCGCACCGTCGCCTTGCTCACCATCTCCAGCGCCATCGTTGCGCATCTCGTCAAAGGCATTGCCGTCGTGGGACAGGAACTCGTGTAGCGACTGGCCCAGCGTACGGGTGCCGTCCTTGGTGCGGAAGATTCCCCCGAAGTCGACCTGCTGGAATGTGCACAGCGTGTCCACAGCATACTTGCTGAGCGGTCGAGCTCCGACCCACGGCACCGCTGCGCGGGGCTAGGGGTCATATGCTCTGTGCGCACGAGGATTGCGAGCGCTCAGGAACTCCTCCCTGCGGCTGTGTGCGTCCACCCACTCCATCAATTACCTCAGCTTACCGCGCATCCCAGTCTTACGCAGCGCCTGCTCGCCCTTGATCTCCTCGCTCGCCATGCCGTTCGCCCTGATGTACCCGCCCTCGGCTGTCGGCTTCGGAACTTTTGAGATGACGGTAGGCCTTGAGCGTGCAAGCCGTGCCGGTTCCAGTGGCTGCCCGGGCAGAACCCGATCGGACAGCATACCGACCCCCCCTTTCGGGTCATGCCGCATCTCAGGAGACGCACTGGGCACCTGTGCACGCTGGCGGGGCGAGTGGAGGAGCTTGGGAAGCAGTAGGTCGCGGTCCAGGCGAACTCTTGGGGCCCCACGAGGGCCGGCGGCAGCGCTGCTTCCTTTTGGCTGCTGTGGGGTCAAGAGATTTGAGCTTTGTGAAGGGACTGTGGGAGATCACTAGGAAGTAACTACCAGATATCAATTTGGAGGCCAGAACTCCACGAACGGGTGAACGGTGTGGGGAACGCGTCTGTGCACTGCGGAACTGCTTCAGGCCAAACGTTTTTGGCAGTGCTGTGCTCGTTTTCTACTGGTGTTTTGACATTTCCTTGAATGCGAACAACGAATGCAACCGAGAAAACCGTTGGTCACCTTGGGAAGTTAGTAAACTTGGTGGAGGACCCACAAACCTTCATGGGAAACCAAGCTCGACGTAATGCCACCAGTTGCATGAGATGTCGAAATCGACGAAGGTGGCTCAAGTAGCTACTGACAACCAGCTGTATCTTTGGTTTTCGTCAAGCATTACTGTAGCTATGTTCATGTCGAAATATACTTGTAAATAAGCTCTAAAGAAGGAGGATCAATAGCACAAGGAGGCTGATGGGGCATAGTCACGAGACTATTGTCAGGTTAATGTGGAGGTACTATTGTGTCTTTCATCCTTTTTGGCAAAACCGAAGGTCCGAAATCCGATTTATCGGACCTATTTGCAGAACTGGTCAGATTTAGGTAGTAGGGTTGATGTAAGTTAGCTTTATCTGGTTAGATTTGTTGTTGGTGCTCCGAGGAGTCCGTATTGTCGCTTTTCGCCGGCAAAATGGACCGCCTGAAATATATCCCTGAGGCCCCTAGTTGAGTACCATGGCAATGTTCTAGTTACTACCTAGTCAAAACAATAGATGATTACTTAATAATTGCACCACAATATGCTGGTACGAAGTTAATACGTAGGTTCCAATGGCTACTACGCTCAAGTCGCTTTAGACAGGATAATTACGGTCACCTCCGAATGACGTCTGAGATGGCATTGAGCTCCTATTTCTGATCGGATTTATTTAAATCGGACCCTTCTACCCTGTAGGCTGTCCGTTTTAAATAAATCGGACTCCGAGATAGGGCGTCAAATCAGAGGGCAAAATCCTTGAAAGCCACAATAGTAATTATCTGGATTTTATATTGTGACTTCCGCCCAAATTTACAGACTGTAGGGGCTGTTCAAAGTTATCGGTGCAATCGCCCTAATACATATTCAAGTCATTGGTAAGCGACGAAGCAGCTGTTACCCCTAACATCCACAAGGTTTAGGACAAATAAAAGGACCAAAAGTTATAGCCATGCGTTGAACACAATTGTTTTAGATGCGATATCTTAATGCAGTGAGCAGAAATAACTTCTTAGCTATATGCATGTGTGTCTATAGTGATGTCCACCGGCGTCCACCAGTGTCAAAACGCAGCTTCAAACGAGTCATTAATAACATATCCCATTTTGATTTTGTCCCTGTTGTTAAGGACCAATTTGGCAATTTGACTTGAGTGATGTATGTTGGGTATAGAGATACGTATTCTTTTCTAAAGCCATACTAATTGCGATATGTTATCAATGACGCTTACCAATTTCGCCTAGGCAAACCAGCTTACATACAAAACACGAAGTGTTTTGTGTGTCCTATTTGAGACCACGCAAAATAAAATGTTACTTATTCACCTTTTAGAGTTATCGAGATAATCGCCTTTAAAGATGACCTATATTATTTCGTACATAGCCGAACATTCAGGATTCAGAAATGTTTTTCACTCGTCAAAAGCTTTTAAATACGCTGCTTCGATGGCATTTCACACGAGTTTTCCGATAGTATAGGTTTTGTAAACGTGGAAGAAAAATTGCGATCACAGTCTTCTAAAACATAGCCCCATTTTGACGACTTGAAAATGGAGATATTTTTTTCGTTCTAATGTACCGCCTTGAACATTTGATATCGCTCGATGAACAAGGGCTCAAATTGAGCGCAAGACACGCCTCTTCATTACGATGTGCTTAAATCGCGATTCGTACTTAGGTTCATTAGTAATATTATGTTTGACGTAGTCTCATTTCATCGTTAAGGACAAAACGTCCATCATGCCGGCGTACTTAAGTAGATTTCTGTCCTTACAAAGGACCAAAAATGTTGGGGTTATTGACCAGATGTCAATACAAAATTCGTACTTAGTGTATACAGTGTACACAATTCTAAAGGCTTGGTCGATTCGTTGGCGATTTGGCCGGTCGATTCAATCAACCGACAGCAGAAATTTAGAATAGAATACACAATATCCAGAGTCTAACAAGGATTGCAACGAGGTCAGAATCCTTACATCCTTAATATCTTCATAAAAATGCTTATAATCATCTTCGACTGATGTGCTCCAGACTGGGCTCGGTAGTAGTCAATAGATTAGTAGTGTTATTATCACTACTACTACCAAGAATAAGCACATAATGTTTCCAAGTTTACGCATTAGTAGAAATAATCACAGTATTTACATAGAAAATCAGAGGTAACCAGACCGGATTATGGGCGCAGATGCATGCCAACTATGTCTACACGCCACCGTCAGGCACAACAGCATAATGTATAACCTCTTATGGAACGATAATTTCCAATGAATGTAGCCGATACCGTACGCAACGGGTCGCTTTCGTGTAAACGCTCTCAACATCAATGTAGGGCAGCCTCGGTGACGCAAATTTTGCCGTGTTGTCTCCATCTGTTGTGAAGCACTGACATCAGATACAGCACAAGCAATTTCGCACGTAACTACTCGTTCATTAGTACTACCCGGATCACTAGACAGAAATGAGTAGTGGGCACTGGTTCTATATCATTTGCTCGAGCAAAGAGGGCTCCTCCGAGCCCGAAACACACCTGGGGTGCTAGAAGTTGCACTCCATTCTTGTCCGTCGTCACATTGTAGGTCCATTCCTTCTTGTACGGGGTACGCTAAGGTGTTACGAGGTTACGCGTGGAGAGCCCCCCCCCTTCATATAAATAAACGTCCAACTGTCCCAAGGCTCTAGGTGTATGAGACGAGCAAAGCCCCCCTGGAGTACGACATGATCAAACCCCGCTGGAGTACGAGGCGAGCAACGCCCCACTCGAGTAGGAGACGAACAAGGCCCCGCTGGAGTACAAGGGCACTACGATTTGGTAGTTATCGGGATCGACTAGCAATGACTTCCCCACTCCCAAGACACACCGGCCCACCGCCGCTTCCGTCCCCTCCTACTAAACGGCAGCGCTCAGAAGACTCGGGTCAATCGGAGGACACACGATACCGCCCAAAACATGCAACAAACCATTACATGCCCGGATCCCTAGCTGAATCACCACTGACGCCAAATGCCGGGACTTTCAGTATCTCATCATCATTTGCTAGCTCGAATCTATATGTATCTGGACCAAGGCGTAGTGATGTGGCGACTTTGTTGGAGATTTTGGGGCTTGGAGATCTGGTAGGCTATGTAAGCCGACATTTACCAAGCCGTGAGCTACGGTTGAAGCCTAAATTCTGGGAGGATGGTGCTCGCGACACTAAGCACCGCATTTCTGTGAATGTAGTCACATCTACTATTACGGAGATAATGCTTCGGGTGTGCTCGATTTTTACGACTGGAGATATGGATGATACGGTGGAAGGAGTTTCCTTGTTCGATTATTTCGTTGGATTGCACGCAGCACCTTGCGATGGAGATCGTAAGCGGCGCTTGTTGATGTCTGTGGCCGGGTGCTACATGAAGGCCAAAAAGGCGTCGATCGAACGTAGAACACTACGAGCCTGCTTGGCAACTTGCACGCGCCGTGATATTCAAAGCTTGAAGTTGACATTTCCATTTTCGATGGCCGCAGACGGTTTTGTATCTGCACGGGCAGATCTGGCATCGTTGCGCGGAGGCTTTGCTCTCGAGAAGACCGTAAAACAACTTCAGCGATATGAACCAACCTCGGTAAAAACGGCTGTCAGCATTGATGGAAGGTATGGATTTTGGACACGAAGCTTGGACGAAGCGGAGGGAGTGAGCACGCTAGGCTTGGCCGAAGCGAAGACACTTGACCACTTGAGGGGTAGAAGGAAGATTCGAAAGTGATTGATTGAGGTCTNCGATGGAGCGTAATCAACGTGGGTTCGCATTGGGCCGGTTCGGGCTAACCGGTTCATGGTTAAGAACCGCTATCAACCCGGTTACCCTCAATAGTGTCACCAGAAAACGTAAATTTTATGTCGTGGGGCACAAAACGAATCAAGCTGCAAGGTAGAAGCGTGCTATTCCCTGCTCTTACTGGACGCCACTCAACCGCAGCAACATTTGAAAATTATTTGGTGTATGCTGGGAGTGAAGCGACCTTATCAAAAAGCACATTTGCAAGAATCGTGGCCGCCCTGACACCTAACGGTGCCGTTCTGCGACGGGCTGTCGATTATGTAGTTGGGCTTCTTGTTAATGATTGGCTTGCCACGTTGAAGTTGATGGTGTTGAGGCTAAACCTCACATCAACGCGGATTTTAGATGACATGAGAATCGTACGCTCCTACTTGAAATACGGTTATGATACGAGAGTCAAAGACTATCGATGTATTCTCCACAATATCGAGTTTGCTCTCTCTTCGGTACACACCAAACCGCCTGCAAGAATTATATGTGATGACTGCAAGGCAGTATTCTACCTTTTTGCTAGGTTCAAGGCGTTGCTTTCTTCTCAGAGCTCCGAATGTGTTCACCCATCGACGCTCAAGCTTGTTGACGATAACACGATCATTTCTTGGTCATCGTATTCGCACAATAAACCAGCAACTAGCAATTCAGCATCTTGTCGAAAATATGCGAGAGGAGTGTCTTCACACCAAACGTTCATTGGAGGCCATCGTGACGCTGGATTACAAAGTGAAACTTGAGCCGCTTTATTTCAGAAAAAAAAACGGTCGACCACTACGGAAAACGAGGCATCAGTTGGCACGGATCCCTAGTTCATTACTTCGCTTATGATGACGGAGATTCAAGTCAGTGCTCGAAAAAAAAAATCAGTTTCAATAGTACTCCTATTTTTTACATGGAATTATTAACTACTGAACTTTAAGACATAATCATATTATTGATACCAAATCAAATATATTACTATTTGCCGGTCCGGTTACAGAACCGGAGTTGGACCGGCGTTCGATATGTTTTGGGTGGCTCAGAGCGCGGCAACTCGTAGCCATCTACAGACTACATATCGAACACACACTCTGCCTTCATCTCTCACTTTTACTTGCTCCAGCTACAGCTCACCGTCGAAGAATCAGCTCTGTCCGCAACCGCGAACTCTGCCGCTTTTTTTCCCTCGCTGATACAGACCGTTACTATGCGTGCAACTACTGTGGGGCCCGGCGTAAGCAGCTCCCGTCAAGTGGCTACGCCAATCTGGTCGGCCACCTCAAGGACAAGCACCCCGGTTACGTCAACGACTACGAGTCCCACCAGAGCAGACAGGCGGGGTCGCTCACGGCCCATGGNTTCGTAAATCCCACCGCTGCCAACATGTACCAGTGGATTGAGTGGGTCGTCACCCGCAACATGCCTCTCAGCGAGGTCGACGATCCACTCACGAGGAGCATGTCCAAGCTGAAGCATGTCTGCTCCAAGATACTCGAGGTCTACATGGCTTTGGTGGTGGCTGCAGTCGAGGCCAAGATTAGCGCCGAGATGTCTGGCCCTTTCGGCATCATGTTCGACGCGTCGACGTTCTTCTTGGAGAACTACGTGGCACTGTTCGCGGTGTTTTGACACGACGGCCAGTTCAAGCAAACGCTGCTCGCGATCGCACCAATGGAGGAAGGTGACCTAATGGCCCAATCGCATTGCTCCTTCATGAAGAAAATCATCGAGGTTTTTCACCAATCAGAATCGAACTTGACGTTTCTGATTGGGGATAACTGTGCTACAAACCGTGCGACTGCGACATGCCTCGAGGNATTCTGATTGGGGATAACTGTGCTACAAACCGTGCGACTGCGACATGCCTCGAGGTGCCACTGATTGGCTGTGCCTCGCACCGCTTTAACTTGGCCGTCAATTCGCATTTGGACAACCACAAGTCGGCGGTGGACGCGGTGAGTACGCTGATGGCGGCGCTGCGCACGATCAACAACCGCGCCGCTCTGCGCGAGTACACGTCACTGTCCCCTTTGCGTCCGAACGTGACGCGCTGGAGCTCCACTTTTGATACGGTGGCTCGCTACGTTCGAGTCTGGGACGAGATCAAACAGGTGGAAGCTGTTTTCGGTCTCACCCCCAAGGCGGCGATGCATCGGCGGATCGAGGCGCTGCTGGCGGACCTCCGCATTTTTCAAAGCGTCTCACTCAAGCTGCAGTCGGAGGACCTGACACTGGCTGACGTTCGCGCATTGTTCGATTCCGTGACGCAGCGCTTCCCGTCGCTGAAGGCGATGCTAAGCGCCACGGCTTCTATTGTGCATTCTCCTACTTTTGAAGCTGCTGCGGTGAAGGTACTACTATTTAGATGGGATTATTACCGGAAAGTACTAATGCGGTTGATATGTTATTTTTAAACAACAGGTCATTAACGGAGAGGAGAGGCGCCTGACGTCGGGTGAACGCAAGGCGATCAAGTGCTTTGAGGTTGCGGCGCGGGCAAATGCAGGCTCAAAGCGCAAGCAGCGTGACGAGGAGGAGGGAAAAGTGGAGGAGGACTTCGCGACGTCGGTGCTCAGAGCAAAGAAGGCAGGAAGAGCCCAGCAGGCCTCAGCTTCGTACGCCCAGCTCCTGGTGAAGATGCTGCCCACCAGCAACCGCTGCGAGCGGCTCTTCTCGCANGCATGCCGCCCACCAGCAACCGCTGCGAGCGGCTCTTCTCGCAGGCCAAGCTTGTACTGACTCCGCAGAGAGCGTCGCTGTTGCCGGTGAACTTCGAAATGCTCATGTCCCTACGTGCTAACCGAGGTTACTGGGATGTGACTACTGTTCAAGACGTGTACCAGGAAATGTGAGTGTGGTTGCTGTGTCTTTGAATCCCTGGTAGGAATGAGGCATCTGTAAGAACTGTCAATACATTAAGTATTTGACAATGATTAACTACTGTTTGTGTGGGTATGGCATTATTTATTATGGTAGCTGGAAGGAGGCCGTACAATATGATAAGGTAATTTCCGAGCACTGGAGCAGAGTAACTGTGGTTGTTGGCTCAGAAGACGGTCGGTGTTACGTAGCCTTAGCAGTAAAGTCCTTAAGGAATTGCGCGTACTGGTTGACCATTTGAATCTCCTTGGTGCCAGCTCGGTCAGCTGCCCTCAGCGTGGCGAGTACATCCGAAGGGCTGACCCCCTGTTTCTTCCAGGATATGAACTGATTGAACATGTTGTTGCTGTTACTCAACATTCCGTCAAGACCCTTGGTCAGTTCAACCTTCTTGGCGGCTTCCTTGGCAGCCTTCGCCATTTTGAAAGCTGATGTTCCTGGAAAGATTTTCTTCAGAGCGGAGAAGTTGACCCCTCTCTCTTCCTGGTTGTCGCCATTCACATCAGCATTTTCGCCTGATCGTAGAAATCGCTTGCCCGTGGAGAGCTGCCGCTAGCAAAGAGGATAACCACAGCAAGTGCCAGCAGGGCAATTGACACACGCATTCTTGACCGCTTGGCTCTTGTGACAGGAAATTGAGGAATGAGCACAGCGAAGAGGGGTAGTCTCAAGCTCGAACGCATCTTCGGATAAAATTGCCTTGACCACCGACTCAGTGACCGAGCCGCCGCAATCGAACCACTTGTTTTCCCAGGATTCGACCTGCCGACACAACACAATGTGTTGTGTTGGCATGTCATGTACTTCAGTACTTCAGTACCGGTATGAATAATATTATTGTCAAATGTGAGTATAGGCTCTGCCTATCTGACCTTTATCCCATACCGTTACATGTACATTCTTCGAAGTACTTCGAAGTATGTGTGAGTAATATTCACTGAATATGCCTTGTACTTCAGCTGGCTATCGGAACAGGTACAACGTGGCGAGCGCAGCCTTCACGGCTCATCACATGAGTACATATTATGATCTCTTTTTACAGACGTTCTCGCCACGAAAGGGGACAAAAACGCCAAATTCTCTGAACGAACTTCATTACCGGTAACTAATAATAAATGGCACCACTTTTCATCATGCTCAAACTTTACGTGCATATTGGCCCACGACCAACGGAGACGTGAGACCAGGTTTCATTCGAAAAGACCCAGTGGTTTGGTCACGGTTCGCTGCAGAAGTGGAATCTGCTGCTTTGAGCCAGCTTTGGATGGATGGCTGTCCCAAGCAAAATGGGCCCTAACCTCAATTGTTTAAGGAGGGTACGCTACGTAAACATTCCTGCAGGTATTTACCGTAATACACTTATAGGAGCTGCTTATATGATATGCCAACAAAGGAGGGAACATGTATTCAGCTAATTCGTTGAGCATAGGGTTTATATATTGGTAAGTTTAGTTTTCGAACTGTTAATTTCTAGTTCTCTGGCACTTCGTCCGTGAGGCTGTGGTGTTTGCACCCCCACAACTCCAAAACTACTGTCTACGCTCGCTAGAGGCTGTCAGTCAAGTATATATGCATACGGCAACCCCTGAGGTAATGTTTAGTTCTGTATGACGAGGTGCGCAAATATTAGTTGGTCCCGCCCGTTCAGAGGTACCACCCCCTTTCGTGGCGAGAAACCTCTGTTATTATAATACATACTTCTTAGTACATGTATTAACACCCATTCCCTTAATAATACTACATATTATGTGGTATTTTCCTAGGTACATGTACACGTACGTTTGTACGAGCAAACTGTATAATACTACTGAAGTACATAATATGTACTAGTACTTCAGTATTATGCATAATATGCACTTCAGTAGTATTCTACAGGTTGCTCGTACAAACGTACGTGTGCATGTCATGTACGTAGGAAGACCCGTTTGGTCGATCACCATAGCACAGACGATGCACTTGGCATCATTTGGACGGCGCAGCACTCAGGGCGGGTCTTTCAGAGTAGATATTTAGTTCTTGACCTCAGCTCAATCTCGGCATGACCGAGTCAGCGCACACAATAAGATCAATACTACTAACACCATTTCTTCATATGGTGGTGTAGTGGATTCCAGGTTTCAGCTTGGTGTCACCACAGCGAGAAACAAATCGATTACTCGAATGTGCCAGTCAGTACAAAGCTGATGGCAATGAGTGATCTACTAGAACGGCAACTGCGACCCTGAGTGTCCGACGGTGTCAGCCGAAAGCAACAGGTGACGCAGCTTCGTGGCTGGTTGGACTGCAGCGTCCAATCGAGCTGCATGAGGATTTAGTATGCTGAACTGCAACTTTGTATACCGTGCCCACTACTTCTAGCATGACAGCTGCCTTCTAGAAAGTGGCTTCATATCTGCTTGGCCAGCAGAGTGGGAACGGGCTGGGTAGCACCAGACCCATGATATCACTTTCACTTTCAATCTTTCCCAGTACCCAACAAGCAATACACTCAGCTACTACTTTCGTGCGGGTTGGCCCTCGCATCGCCGTGTGTTCCTGTTGTGTACTTTGGACCCGGGATTTACTACAGGTGGTCACCTCAAATTATGCCGGCTCTAAACAAATTAAATCTGGAAATGCGTTGGCGTCTTCCAAACTTGTGTACGAACGCTTTCGTATCTACAAAGTCTACTGCTGAAGTTTCACTGTCTGGCTTCCGTTGGTTCTCGAGAAATGGTAATGCCGAGCCACATGATACCCATTTTTGCCTGAACCAATTTCTATTGACCGCGATTACCTAAAAATAATGAGGATCTTGAGCCGGGTACTATATTTCAACCATGGAGAAGGAGAATGATCGCTGCTCCTGCAACATAAAAGTATGCGCTGTTCCCGAGTGCTTCGAGTGCCCCCTAGACGGCTGTGACCAAGATGGACATTCAGTAGAAGAAAAAACGGCGCGTCGAAGAGGTCCACCTATAGGGACGTCAGTTACAGTGCTATTTTTGGAATGGACCCAAAATCTGCTTGTAGTTTGGATGGTGCCCAATTGTTGCGGCCACTTGCCGCCTCTTGAGCTTGGTCGTGGTGTTCGGATGCACGCATTGTTTCATATTGTAACGTGTTACAACGAAGTTTGGGAGCTGGAACTCCCGGCGAAGGTCAACTTGCATTGATGACCGTAAAGCAAATTGCTAAGTGAGCTTATTGTACTAGTTCGCGGACGCACCCGCCTGCCGTCCCGGCAGTCCAGGGGGAGCCGTCCTTGTAGCTTCCACTGGTTGCACTTGAATGCAACGAGTGGTAACAGCTGGCATGTCTTCTACTAGCGTAGCTGAAATGTGCCGAGATGGTAGTCGAGATCTGCTTGAGTATGGTTGAACAGAGCTTACCCCAATAGCGGTGGCTGCGGGTTAGAGAAGCTGATGTAAGGTGGTCATCATCACACATATACTGCATTGTTTTGGTAGACCTATGGCTCATTTTGTAGAGGCCTTAGAGGCCTATTGAATGCACGCCATCCCTTGATACAAAATTCGTTTCCGGATATTGCAAATTTTCGGTTGAGCATAGCAAACAGCCATTTTTTCATGACCATCATATACAGAATCAGAGTTAATAGTTTCTTCATCTTGCCCAACCTCTTCGGTATCTTGCATCTACAGCGCTTTCACAACAAGACCGGACACGAATTCGCCATTCCATGGCGCACGTCGTGCAAATTTTGTGGCTGCATGGGGTCGTCATTGGGTCATTGAAAGTGCCTCAGTAGATTTGAGCAGTCTTCGCTTCGATCTTCACCGTTCGGGTGAGACCCCTCTCCTGACGTTCATCAGCTCGAGGCACTGCACTTACTCCAGCTGGATCAGAGCGTGGTGCAGAAACACTCGAACCTGCTGCCGCTAGCGTTGTCGGTTCCCACGAACCGGTCTGGAATTACTGCCATTGGTCACCAGTTTGGTGAGCCTGACGAGGCTGTTGACGATAAGGGCTTGACTACCGTCCTTGCCCTCGTACGCTCGTCGACGACCTTCGTGTCGAAGAAAGAACTCGAGAACTGCGGCGTGGCCATCCTGGTTCGCAGCAGTACCAACATTTACACCGTTCCGACCGGTTGGCATGTAGAAATTCAACGATGCGAAGGTGTCCCTGACGCGCGGCAACGGAGATCAATGCATTTGTAGCGTCCAGACGCCGCACCACTTCCAAGTGGCCATTGATCACAGCGTTGGTCATAGCTGCAGAACTGCATTCCTCTTTGCAAATTTCGTGAAGCCACTTGACGGCATTAAGACGGCCAAGACCCGCGGCAGTATTCATCGCTGCGGTAGTATACCCTTCCGTCCGGTTGTGGTGCAGCAACCGTACCACACTGATCTTCGAGACGATCTTGATTTTGATGAAGCCCTTCGACAACATGGAGATGGCAATTCGCTGTTCCGCCATTCATAGTTGGTCGTTGCTGGCGCACCATCCATTGCTGCAGTCGAGCATTCCGCAAGCACGAGGATGTCGAAAGGGCCATTCTCAGCTGCTGCATTCACCTCCATCGAGGCATTGCCTTCGTGACAATTGTACAGAAGCCACTGCATCAGTTCCAAGTTGCGACTTCTCGCAGCACCTTCGATCTCTGCAGAAGTGCATCCTTCAAACTAATTATCAACCATCGCCCCCCTTCCAATCTCCCATTGCTGGCAGGAGCATCGATCACTGCGGTGGTGCCCTCTTCGATCGATTCTGGAGGAGAAATTGGACCCCCGATCTTCGCTGCTGCACCCATGGCTCAGCTTTCGTCGCTAAACCACTCCGGCAAGCAGGGAAGTAGATAATTCGAGAAAACTAGCACGTCGATGCATTCCTAGCATTTATTTGGTAAGAGCTTGTCCACCTTAGACACAGTTGGGAGTCTTAGATTTTAATTGATGTTCCGAAGATAGCACGCCATACCGGGCACGTATCCGCAATTGCGAGTCCTCTGCCACTACAACTCATACAAAATGTACGACCACACCATGTCGGTGGTGGATTTCGAGGCAGTTCGAAGCAAATCGAGCACGTCAACCGATATACGATTCTGCCGGTTCACGAAGTGATCAATAGCAGGAAATGTTCTCGCTTTGCTAAGAGTCAATAACTTCCAGATTCAGATTCATGATGACCTCTCCGGGTTTCTTGCTCCAAATTGGCCCACGGCAATGCTGTGATGTTCTTCTTGGTCCTCTTCATTCGGATCAATAGTCTTGCTGCCCAACGTCGGTCTCTTCATCGTCTCATCAGGCCACGGGTAATATTCACGAGCGATACCATCCAAAGTGTCCGAAGCGGAGAGCTGAAATTGCAAGTGAGACTTTGTATTGCGTAAAACTCCTCGCTAGAGCTTGATGGTCGCGTATTTTGAGATTTGTCGCGCAGTGGCTTCAGGCAGTTGAATTGCCGCTCTGCATATTGTGTATGCGTCTTTCATTTCAATAGGTTCCGTAAGACACCACGTTCTGATCGGTGTATGTTACAACCTCGATGTGCTCGTTTGTAGCGGCGACGACAGGCTTCGTTCGTGTCACTGCGCGATTGGTAGGATCGAGGACGCGCGTGGCCCACACCCGGGAAGAACACGCGTCTGAGAGGTGGCCGAGCGTCCATAGTAGACTCGAGCAGGTTTGCACTTGTCCAGGATTTCCAGCTGCTTCTAGGTGTGGCCCTTATTCGAGCACCCGGTCCGGTAGAAAAATAATACCAGTGAGCTTAGTACCAACAGGGGGAACTCCTTCCGCATTCAAAGCATGAATAGAGACAACATCGGGGTATTTAACGACAAAATCACCCCCCAATCTACCGGTATTGTCTAGTGTGTTGAAAGGCACCACGAAAGCCACAACTGTGAAAAAAAAAGATACCCGACACCAGCCTATTCGTGAACAGGTTGCCCCACGACAGAGCACAATTCAGATGCGAGAAGACAGGGGACGATCTTGTGCATGAAGGTGGACTTGATTTCCGTGGTGGACGACGCGGCTTCTTCGACTGACGTGAGTGAGCTGAGCCCATTGCTTGCTCACAGCGAATTGGAGATTTTTGGGGGGATTCGCAAAGATCGATAGAAAAGCGAATCGTGAGCTGATAGCTGACCTCGGGATTCTCCATTGACAAACCTTTGCGTGCGTTTTCTCTCCTTAGCACTATCGCAATGATACTTCATCAGGAGCAGTTAATGATGCAAGGTAGCAAGCTGCATATATGTTTTCAGGACGTGATACATTGGACTCTTAGCGTAGTTGAATTGATGCCTAGCTATCCTACGGTAACCCCTCCTAATGCGAACTCGAGTTCTCCGATGAGTGTGAACTCCTCTAACCGGGGGTCCTTCCGGTGTTGAACGGAGCAGGCCCGCAACAGGCACCGCAATCTCTGATCTACACACGGGGCACGACTCGCTGCGCTGCATCCAGGCTGACAGGCATCCCACGCAAAACGTGTGGCCACAAGGAATCGTCGCCTGGTTACTTGGCGTTGTAAGGCAGATCGGGCATGTCTTCTGCCTCTCGACAAGAAGCTCTGCTCTGATCTCAGTACGGATCTGGCCTTCCACCTCAACTCGAATTTCAGCTCGGATCGTTTCGTCATACCCATCTTCTTTCTTTGCCTTGATTTCATCCCGGATCTTCGCCTCTTCACCTGCCATATACGTCTCCTCCTCCTCTGCCCAGATCCTCACTTCTTCCTCCATCCTGATCCTCTCTTTCTCCTCAGCCCGGATCTTAATTTCTTCCTCGGCCCGTATCCCTTCTGTCTCCAGCTGCATTTGTCGGTTCACCTCTGCAAGAACTCTTGCTTCAATTTCACCTCGAATTGCTGCTCTGTTGCTGGGCCTCGAGCGAATCTGGTCGACGTGTGTGTGAAGGAATGTACAGACTTCACGATGTCCTTTATTTGCACACTTCAGGATAGCAGCGGCGGTGCATCCTTCCGTTCGGTTCTCGAATAACCACTTGACAACTTCTAGATGGCCATTGGTAGCAGCTCCACCCATCGCCGCTGTTGTACATCCTTCGTGACGATTTTCACTCAGCCACTTGACAACCTGGAGATGACCATTCTTCGCTGCAATGTCCATCGCCTCCGCCGTGAACACACGACTGCAGTGTGCATGCATCCATTGCGCGTCTTCAAGGTTACCACGACCGCAGTAGTAGATTGTCATCCGCGTGCAGAATTGCTGCTTCCGTGCTTGCGCTCGTGCCATGCTGACGGCGCGGATTCTCCGTACTCGCATTCCTCTGCAGTGGTTAGAGCTGACATTATCGATGTGGAAGAACGGTCAGTGCCTCGGGTTGCGCCTTACCAACGAACTATTCTGAGTATAATCTGGATAAGGCCTTGGTTCTGATACCTAATGGAGTCTTATCCTATCAATTCGTTGATGGTGCTCTGTTCAAAGGTACGGCCACATCTTGCAGTCGAGCTAACACTTTGATATGACACAGTGATGTTCACTTAGGTACTACGACTAGGCAAAAAACATCCTTGAGCGACAATTTGTCGTAGTTTTGAGCTGCAGATGCTGAACCCGTTTGAATGAAATGGCAACCATGGTGCGCAAGAGACAACACGAGAGTGCATACCGGAGTCATTTTAAGATAAGGAATCGATGCTGATGGCAACCGAGATGAACCGCTGTTCATCTTCTTGTTTTTTACACTTTCAGAAGATTAGTTTTTGTTTACGACATTGTCAAATTTAAGGAGCCCTCATGAGTGAGGTACTGTCTTACAGTAATGTAGCTTATTGAATGAACTTCATTCCTCTTCTAACGTTCATAACGCGGCACGGGTGGTGCTTTAAAAAATATCAAGTCCGCGCGTTGGAAAGGAGAAAAAGGAAAGCAAAAGAAGATTTCACTCGCTCATACTGAACGTGTGACTTCATGAAAGAATTACATTTTTTCGGTGTTGACATTATGTCGCCCAGAATGGCACTACATGCAGTAAAATGCAAGCTGGCTGTGAAGCAAGAGCAGAAATACCCATCGGCTGACACCTCACAAGACCGACCTGCAAATTGGGCACGAGTTGCTCTCGCTCCAGCCACACCGATAGGCACTCCGCGCAGTACGTGTGACCGCACGGTGTCGTCGTAAGCTCGAACCAAACAACGTGGCATATCGGACACACTTGCTCCGCCATGAGCTCCGCTCGAACCTTAGCACGCATCTTGTCTTTCTCCGTTCGAATCTCAGCACGAATTATCTCTCTCGTCCACGCTTCCTCCTCGGCGCGAATCGCATCAAGGATCCACTCTACTTATCGTCGATTATCGTCTGCTGCTCCTCCGCCCAAAATTTAGTTTCCTCCTCCGCTCGGATCCTCTCATTTTACTTTCTTCCTCACATCGAATTCTCTCCTACTCTTCCCAAATTTTAGACTTCTCTTTGGCACCAATTCGACTTTGGACCCCCGCTCGAATTGCTGCATCATTGGCGGGATTCGAGCGTATTTTACTGAAATTTGCATGGAGAAACCTGAAAACGTCGGAAGGTCCCTCGGCGCCAACTTGCAGCCGTGCAGCCCTCGGATCGATTGGGTAATGGCTACAGTAGTGATGTGAGAAGTCCAAACAGGTATGTACATGCATGTTGCTATTCTAGCAAGACCCTCATTTATCATCACTTTGGCATTTGCAGCGGAGTTCAGATATCCACCGGTTTGGCTTCCCTAACGCTCGATGAAGAACTCGCGTATAGCTCGTCAGATCCACCTAACTTGGCACGAACAGAATCATGATTCCGATGGATTTTGTTTGCGTGCAATGACCTGCTACACTATCCACGGCTACTTCAATCAACTCAAATGGAATTGCAAGAACTTGCCTCCGGAACGGGTTCTTCTACACTGTCAAGTACCTGCATTTGTACACCGACGCAGGGTGCACAACGGCAGTGATAGACGATAGACAAAAAAAAAGTGTAGCAGCACGCGGGCACCTCAAAGTGGTGAGACGATTGCACAAGTATTCTAATTCTGCATACCACAGCAGCGATGTATGGAGCTGTGAGTAAGGGACATCTCAACGTAGCCAAGTGGTTGTATGGGATAGGTTAGTTCAAAAACGTATTCAATAGAAGCCATGCTACTAGTTGTAGCCTTCAATTCGACGGAGTTACGAACCATGCTACGGTCTTCACTACGCGCAGCATCTGCAAATTCAGTTGAAAATCGGAGCCGATAACTGGTTCGACCTTTCCCAACTTGCGCGTCAACTGTCCGATCACATGATCGATCTGCATATCGGACACAAGTTGCTTCGACTACACCAGATATCCTAGCACGTTTTGCAAAACGCGTGACCGCATCGAGTCGTCGTGGAATCGCTCTGTTTTGTGTGGCATTTCGGACACACATGCTGGACCTCAGTTAGTATCTGCGCTCGGGTCTCCTTGCGCAGCTTGTTGACAACTTCAGCTCGAATTTCACCTCGGATTCTCTCACGAGCTTTCTCTTCTTCCTCTGCACGAATTATCTCCTCCGCAATTTGAATCACAGCTTCCTCCCCTGAGCGGATCGTAGCACTCACTTGCTGTTTGATTTTTACTGCCTCCTCCGCACGAGTATTTCCTTCATCCAGATGGATGAGCGCTTGGATCTTGGCACGCAAAAAATCTTCTTCTGTCTTGGTCAGCCACGGGGCAGACCGAGGTTTGGTAGGAATGGCTCTCGCACTCCATCTACTGCCAACAGCACCATTCGCGTCTGCAAATGGATCCGTTTTGAACACGTGTACCAAGCCTGAATGTGAGTCAATAGTCCAAACCGCAAAATGAGCAATGCCGTTCTTGCTGGGAAAGCTTTGGCTACGCTTGACGCGAGTAGACTTAGTAGGTATCCCAGAAACACTATGATGCGTAGTGACTATAATAACCTTTTCTCAGTTCGCAATTCGCGCCATTTGGCATAAGAGGCTGCTGGGTACATCTCCGAAGGGCCGGCGGAACCGGATCTTCCTTCTCTCGGACGCGAAGAGGCTGGGAAGAGGAGCTACCTGGTGAATGCCACCAAGTTACTACTAGCTACGGGATGCGGGCCTGGTGACCCCGCGGACCTTTAGTCAAGATCACCACCAAGTCGCGACGGGCCTGGCGGACCCATTGCGTCCAAGAAGGGCACGGCTGCAACTGCCAGGTCTGATCACCAGCAATTTCCGTTCGTATCGTGTTTTCTTCGCATTCTGGTTGCTCTATTCGTATCCTTGCTTTCTCCACTTCATATTTCCTGGTCATTTCAGCTCGAATTGTGACCTCCATGTCCTCACTGATCGTTGCTTCAACTGCTCGGACGCTTGCAGTTTCTGGGCTCGTCTTCTGGTGTCCTCATCTCTGCTGTTTCATCCGACAATGCCAGTACAGCCCTCCTGGCCAACCTCATGACAGGATCGACGTGTCCATCGTCGCATGATCCGTTGCTGGCACTCACCTACTTTACAGCATCAGCATTCCCTTGCTGATCCAACCTTTGTCGTAGTGAGGCACTGAGCCGTTCCTCATGCCAAAGCCGAAGGGTGGCTGGCGTCCATAGTAGCGCTGCTTACATCGAAATAATATGCTAAGAGTACGAGTGAAAAACGATATAGTAAGCGTCCTCGCCGATCCTTTTGCGCGATCATGGTCTTGGGAGCATCAATACGTCCATGGTTGTTTATCCATGGAGCGCAGATTAGCGCAGCGCGCGGAGCAGTATGGGAAACTGTTTTTACAAGAGAACTGGAAGGCATGCCATACTGATTTCAAATCGTCCGTAAAAGCATTATCTCAAGACCAAGTCGTTCCACAAGACCAACCACCTAAGATGCTCAAGTTACGAACAATTTCATTTTTGTTTTCCCACCCATCAGCTTCCCTTGGGCTGCCATTCGTCACTTTGCCTATCGGCAAAGAGCCTCGTGGCTTTGGACCTTAACCAACACGAACCACATTATCCCCATGCCTGTCTGTTCGATGTAAAACAACAAAATCAAGAAAAAACAACAAAATCCATTTACCCTTCACCTTAAAACGCAGTCTTTACCGCCGCAACTTGGGGAATCCGGGCGTACGCTAACTGACAGTCTTCACACTCGAGTAAAATCGCCAAAATTTCGCGATGGCCAGCCGTTCCAGCCTCCGAAAGAGCGTCAACCGAGCACCTTTCAGAACGGTGCTCGTGGAGATACTTCACCACTTCCACGTGTCCATGTTTTGCCGCAGCAATAATGGCTTCGTTCGTAGGCTTTTGATCGAGATGAACGTGAAGGTACTCAGCGACGCGATTGTGACCATGCGACGCAGCTTTGATCAAAGCATCGGGACTGCGTCCTTCTGAGCGATTCATGTGCAGCTACTTCACTGCGTCGAGCTTTCCCTGGCTCGCCGCGGAATCCATTGCTGCCGTTGTACATCCCTCCGACCGGTTATCATGAAGTCAGCGAACAATACTAGCGTGGGAATTCGTCACAGCTCCGTCCATTGCCAACGTAGTACACCCTTCGGAGCGATTTTCGTGAAGAAACTTGACAATCTCGAGATGTCCATGCCGGGCTGCGTTATCCATTGCCGCGGTTGTGCATCCTTCAGTACGGTTCATGTAACCACTTCACAAGTTCAAAACGTCCCTTGCTTAGCTTCATCCATTGCTGCTGTTGTACAACCTTCTCTACGATGCTCGTGAAGCCATTCTACAACATGCAGGTGACCATTTCGAACGGCATCATCCATTGCTGCCGAGGTACAGCCTTCGTACGTGTTTTCGTGCAGCCACTGGCCGACGGACAGGAAACCTTTCCTTCCAACTCTGTCCATCGCCGTCGTTGTAAAACTGGCATCACAGATTTCATGAAGCCACAGCTAGTAAACGAGACCACAGTTGGGTAGAAATCCTTCATCCGTTCGCAAATGCCGTCGATACCGTGCTTTTTGGAATGCCAAGTTGCAAGATCTAAGCGGTGCCTGCTCGCTTGCTCCCATTCTTATGCCGTTGAGACTTGGATCAGCTCAATTTCGTATTGGGAACGTTGGCTCCAATAGCGAAATGAGAGTGGTTCGACATTGGACGAGAGGTAGATTGACCCTTGTCTCAATCAAAAACAAAAAAGAAGAAGGAAGTTTCGAGGAAAGAGGTAGGAAGAGTTTTGAGATGTCGCGATCTATCCGGGTAGTCATCAGCAAGCTTCAATACGTCGGAGACTTTTCTGAGAATCATCAAGAAGAATCGGATTTGCTTTGACGATTTTCAATTCTGCCAACAGGTAGTGAAAGTCAGGACCCAATGATAAAGTGTGAGACGTATTTTTCCTTATTTTGACACTCTCTGTCTGTGCTTGATGCTGATCTCCATGGATCCAGGGACTGCTTTACAGTAGCAGTCATGCCTTGCATTCTGCCCTCCCTGCATGTTTACCGATAAGCACACTGGATGACCAAAACCTTAGCCCGTCAGGTCCAACTTTACTTCGTCATCCTCCCGCTCGACTTTCGAGCAACGCTCTTGTAGGTACTCCACCTACACATGTCCGTTCTCAGTAGCAGCAGCAATTGCAGCTACCGTGGCTTGTCGATTGCGGCTGTCGTGTAGAGACTTGACGACTTGAAGGCATCCCTTCGCCGCAGCATTAACCATTGTTCTAAGCGTATAGCCCACCGATTAGTTTTGTTATTCTGGATCCACTTGAGAGTACCAATGTGTCCTTTACCGGTGCTCGCAGAATGGCTGTTGCTTAGTGCTCCAAACGCCGCAGCACTCGTACACCCTCGGCTTGATGTGCAACCACTTTACGATACTGAACGTCCGAGAGGGGCCATGCGCCGCAGCTGTATGCACCATTCGGCACACAACCATCCCAACGACTCTCGTACAACCACTGGACTAAGTTAACTCGACCATACTTCGTCGCAAATTCCATCATATAAATGCACTTGTAGACGCTCATTCACACCAAGCACCTCGGCTGAAAACAATTTCCTCTTGATCCTTGCAACAGTCATGGACACCGTGTTTTTTTCGGTGCCACGAGGAGGGATGGTTATATTATCTTCACAAATAATCGTTGAGGTGTATATGCGAGGGAATAAAATAGTTTTCCAAGAAACTAACGCGCTACAGTAACTGCTTCAACATTCAAAACGCGCCACACACTCAACTAGACATCATAAACGTTCAACATCTGACCAAACCTGGCGTGCATAGAACGAAAACAGACTCGGTTGAACCCGGATCAACTCAGGAGATGGTAGATTATTGATCCAGCTTCGACCTCTTCGCCGGTGGTTCGCTCTCTTGACTCTGCGCTGCCTCATACGTAACTCGGTAGCCTTCGATCTCCAGAAGTTTTTCTGCGAGGTCCGTATCCCCTTCTTCTTTTGCTTGGATGACCGATATCAGCCGAGCAGGGCTCGCAAAGATGTTCATGTAGATAATCTACAACCCGCGAGTCCGAGCATAAGCAACATTGGCTGCGAGTACAGCGTTCGTGACTTGCTGCTTGAGATTCTTGTTAAGGTATTCAACGCCGTACTGCTTTGATGCAGCACTCATCATTGCGGCGGGGGTACACCCTTCGCTGCGATTTTCGTGAAGCCATTGAATTACATTAAGGTGTCCATTTGCCTTGTCCATCGCCATCGTTGTGCACCCTTCGCTGCGATTTTCGTGAAGCCACTTGAGCACGCAGAGCTGTCCGTTTGCCGCTGCTGCGTCCATAGCTGCAGTCGTACCTCCTTCAGACTGATGTTTGCGCAAATATTGAACTACATCGGCGTGGCCATTGCTCGCTGCGCCATCCAAAGCTGCGCTTGTGCATCCTTCTGGACGGTGGAGATGAAGCCACTTCGCGATGTCGAAATGTCCCTTGGTCGCAGCAGTGTCCATTTTCTCCGACCCCCACCCTTCAACATCTTTCGAATGCAGAGATTTCAGAACGTCAAGATGACCATCGCTAGCAGCTCCCTTCACTGTAGCGGAAGTGCAATTGATATTCGAGATGCCGTTTTTTGAGGGATTGTCGTAAAACCACTTGAGTAAATCCAAGTTTCCAGTTCTCGCAGCAGCATCCATTGCAGCGCTGGTACAGCGTTCGTCTCGATACTTGAACAACCACGGAATAATATTGAAATGCCCATTAGTCGCTGCGCCATCGATTGCTACCGTAGTGCATCCTTCAAAACGACGCTTGTTAAGCCACTTGACCACTTCGAAATATCCGTTAGTTGCGGCATTATCCATCGCCGCCGTCGTGCACCCGCCGTTACTATAGTTGTGAAGACACTGGACGACATTCAAATGCCCGAAATGCGCAGCAATGTCCATTATGTCGGTGGTAAAATCAACGTCGCAGTTCGAACGCAACCATCTGAGATTATTGCGGTGCCCCCCGCGACTGCTCTCTTCCTGGACCTCTGCAAAACCCCTCGATGTCGTGTTTGTGGGGGTGGCACTTGCTTGGATCCGTGGATCTGTGATAGCACTCAGGTATCTTGTAGGAATCCCACACCATTTTTAGTTGGAGAGGGGGGTTCGACTGCCGACGAAAAACTATAATGCCGACCAGGCGAGATCTTGGGAATGCCATGTTGACTCACGGAGTTGGATAGTGACCGAAAGAAAGCAATTTCTCGAGAAAACATCCCCAACAGTAACAAAGAAGCACGAAAAGGATAAACACGCTCCCGCACAACGTCAGGGTTCTGATCAAGGTTGATGTGTATTCACTTGACCATTTCCAGGAACCCATTTGACGCTGCGTCATCCGTAGTGCATCCTTCGTTGCTTTTCTCATGAGTCACAAGACAACTGAGGTGTCCGTTACCACCAGCTCCATCCATTGCTGATGAAGGGATCTCCTCGCGAGTGGTCGTATGGATCCAGTACAGGGCGAATCGAAAGTTGCTTGTAGCCGCAGCGTCGACTGCTTCCGACGTCAGTTCCGCCTCGCAGTATGATTTTATTCATCCTACGTAATGGCACGTTGTGGTACAGTATAATGCATTCTTCTTCTTGAAGAGATCGTCGAGGTCGTGCATCCGGTGATGCCAGACCGAAGGGTGCGCGTACTTCTGTTCGGGTGTCACGCACGCAGAAGTTATCGTGTTCTTGAAAAGAAAAAAAAAGCTAACGGACAGTTGCTGCCATTTATTTTTCAGTTTGTCCTGGCCGTGTGCTGCCTTTCGATTGAATTCGCCCCTTGTTGAGACTGGACAACGAGACGTCGTAGTGACAGCGAGAAAAAGAGCTCAGCAGCCACGAAAAGTGCCGTCGTCACTGCCAGCACCGCCGTCCAGCTCGGGTCCTAGAGACAGAAAAAAGGTAAATAAATGAAAAAATCATCACTGGCATATACGGTCTAGTGTACGTACGATCACGCAGTGTTTGGTAACCTCGTTCAGACTGTGGAAGTAATACTGGGAGCAATCTGGATCTTCAAAACAAGTAAAATACAAGAACCGTGTTAGCAACGCTAGTCAAATCTAAATTGTCGATAAAGCCTCGTACCTTGGCAAACGTTTAAGTGGGCTACGTATTCTTGCTGACCTGTACAGGATTCCGGTTGCAGGCAAGTTGCCCTTTTGGCTGACCTCCCCATTGCTGAGGGCTTCAGAATGCCGGTTCGCTTACTGATGCCATCGAATACAACCGACCCCAAGGCATCGAGCACCATAGCGCCAAAAACGATGGGCGAGTCGATCATGTTGTACACAGGGATCCCCGAGGCTCCGTGCAGTCGTTGCAGACGAGCCACCTCCGCAGCTGTGGTGGTTGGAGCAGCAAAAGCGGCAGTGCCTCTTTGCAGCATTGAAGCGGATCGTTGGATGCAAATTTTCGTCGAGTTTTCGTCAGTTGATGGAGATGACGATTCCGACAGCTCTGGTAGAACCAGTGACCTCAACGGTAGAGTAAGCTGAGTCTCTGTAAATGACAGTGAGAAGAGCACGTCGGGAAGTGCAGAAGCTGGAGTGGTGACTTCGGAGAGGCCGATCCTTGAGTTGAGTCGAAGGCCGATCCACCCTGCTAACTACAAACTCAACGACGTTAGCGTGGATTTCAAATATATATGCTACCCGTCACTAGAGCGAGCTTACAGAGTCGTAGAATTCCTTTGGGAGCCCCAGACACGGGACATTGAAGTCCACGACAACGTCCCAACTGCCTGAAAAATCGCCGAAAAGCTTGACCGACTGGGTTTTCGTCGCGGTAGTATCTCTACCACTCTCCGATGGCACATTGCAGGCGAAAGAGGCTTCGTGAACTGTTTCAGAGCAGCAAAACGCCAAGTTTGTTAGCAATAACCCAATTATTAGTGTACGTGCATCATCATTCGTACTGGGGAAGGAGATTCCTTGGGCGTTTGAGACCCCATCACTATCGCCGCCAAGTGACACGAATGGCTCACTCCAGACGTAGTCATCTCGATCAAAACCCTCGCCGTTGTCACTTTTCACAGCTAGTTTGATCTCCTTAGCGTCTGTGAACGCCGATTCCTTCTTTGTCTTCATCGAATGCTCACGGCCATGGTACAGGTAGCCGTATCGATCAGCTCCTGTCTCCTGGATCGTTTCCCGAAGTGGTGAGTGGTCTGGATGAAAGGCGAACCCCGCTCCAATGAAGCCGTCGGCGTCCAAGCTGCCCAGATAATACGCGACTGCCGCCATCCGCATCTCCTGGTTATCTAATCTGAAATATCCGACGTTGATACGTCCGCTGTATCCCAACGAAGGAACCTGAACCTCCCGCTCTTTCACTTCCGGTGCGACCGAATGCAACTCGTAACGCAGTCGTTTGCGCGCATTGTCTAAGCGTGAAAATACGTTTATCATGATTAAAAAAAACAAGCAATTGCAGCATATTAAAGCTTGAAGACGCACCAAATTCCGAGTCGGTCATGAGCCAGTCTCGGCGTGAAGTGCTCGCATCTTCACACACGACGATGCCGTCAAGATCTACACAAACGAACCATTCGTCTCAATCATCGAAAATATTTCGTCTTTGTTTATTGCTGACGAACCTGCGGTGAGAATGAGCCTGACAGGGGCGTCATCGACGATCATTTCGAACACAGGGTTGCTGTTGGCCATTTTGACAGGTGCTGGGGTCGATGCACTTGTCCCCAAAACATTTTGAAGGGCTAGAACGATCGAGGTAAAGGACACGAGCAGCAGGCATCGAAAGCGAGGGGTCTGCATCTTGTGCATGTTCTGGCGAAGCGACGCGATCTTGAACGGACGAGTTCTGCTAGAATAGGAAAATGTATTCAAATTGTGAGCACTACTAGACCATCTCCTAGCACGTTGTTCAATTGAGAGACGATCTGCACATGGGACACACGTCGTGACCTCTACTGCGCCACTTCTCCAGACAACCCGAGCAGAACGAATGGCCGCACACAGTCGTGATCGGGTCCTCGATATTCTCGAAACAAATCGCACACGGTTCGGTTTTCTTCTTGGCGAGCAGCTCGGCTCGGATCTCTGCGCGCATCTTCATCTCCACTTCCTCTTGGATTTCAGCTCGGATCTTTGCGCGCATCAAAGCCTCCTCTTGCTCAGCTCGAACGGCGGTCTCCACCTCAGCTCGAATTCTTGGCTCTTCCTCAACTCGAATCTTCGCCTCCTCTTCGGCACGGAGACGAGCTTCAAGCTCAGTGCGACCACCAGCTTCGGCTTCACAGAATTCCAATACGGTTTTAGTAGGAGCGTCTTGCTTTGTGTACTCGTCAGGATAGGGGACAGAAGCTTCAAGTGTTTGGGTGTCTTCATCGTCAGCACGAACCATGAACCGATCTTCGTCGTACGCGCGGCGACAACCTTCATGCTGGAGCAAGAACTCCACCACAGCGCCATGCCCATTTCTACTCGCTCGGGCTATCGCGTCTGCTGCACAGCGCTCCGAGTGGTTGTCGTGTAGATACTGCACAACTGGCAGGTGACCATTACTCGCTGCAGCGGCGATTGCAGCGTTCGTAGCTTGCTGGTTCAGGTTCGTGTGCAGGAATTTCACGACTTCCAGGAACCCCTTCGACGCCGCATTGAGCATCGCAGCCGCCGTGCATCCTTCCGAACGATTTTGCTTCATCCAGTCCACTACCAAGAGGAAACCATTCCCAGCAGCGCCATCTACTGCCGCGGTAGTGCAGCCTTCTCCACGGTTGCAGTGTAACCACAAGACGGTGCTGAAATGGCCGTTAGTAGCCGCCTCATCCATTGCCGCCGTGGTGCATCCTTCCGCCCGATTCTTGTGTAACCATTTCACAACGCGTAGATGCCCGTTCGAGGCCGCTCCATCCAAAGCTGCAGTCGAACATTCCGCTTTTGGCCTCCAATTCCACAGGTGCGTCACGTCCGCAACGCTGCTTGTAGAGCTTCGCATCGACGTGGAAGGAGTGTCGTGAATCCACTTAAGGACATCGAGATGGCCGTTTGTTGCCGCACCATCCATCGCCTCGGTTGTGAATTCGGCGGCGCAGTTGTCGTGTATCCACTTCAAGTGTTCAAGATCGCCACATTTGACGTAGTGGTTCTTCATGCGTTTGCAGAAATCGTCTGCGTTGTGCATCTGCTCATGCCACGTGGAAGGATGGCGAACGGCATACTCGCACTCCGCTGACTCAGCCGGTGATAGTGACATAGCAGTTTCCTCGAGGCTTGCTGTTTCCTCTGAAGAAAAGAAAGTGAAGCTGTTGTTGGCACATGTAGTATTTGAATGAAAGGTTGGTTGCGACCTAGAAGAAAAGGGTTCATTCTGGGAAAATTAATAGAAGACACCTCGTCAGATTCTGTTAGAAGAGGTCAAATGTCTGTGAAAGACGCGTATACAGTACTAGCACGACGTTTGCGGATTTTCCTTCAAACATCTTTAGACTAATTTCAAGGTAATTTTTTTTTTTTTACGACTAGGAACGTTGATTGAAATGGTGAACGGTAATCTAAGTCATATGATAAGATGAAAATATTAGCTGAAGCTGGCTTATGTCAAGAGAAATAGAAGTCAGACACCGTTTCTTGGGGGCGTTTAATGCCATCCCTTGGGTCAATCGGCTCAAACCTGCTTCAAGGCCTCACCAAGTAGCTCGCTTCGAATTTCAGAACGCATTTCGTCCTCAACAGTATTTTGAATCTCCACCCAGATCCGCGCACGCATTTCCGCCTCCTTCTCAGCTTCAAGTGCCGCGTCCTTTTCAGCTCGCGCCGTTCGTTCTTCACGAATACTTTCTTCAACTTCAGTCCGGATTCTCTCGTGTTGCTTCGAGCGGATGTTGGCCTCCTCCTCGGCACGAATTCGTGCTTCCATTTCAGCTCGAACTTGAATTTCCGATTCACTCGGCGTAGCTTCAGGTGAGCTGCTTTGGCCTTGACTCCCTCCACTAGGGAACAAACAGCCTGCCACAACTTGCGGGAGGAGCCTAAGCACGAAAAGTACTAGCCAGAGGAAGTCATACACCTTTTGTACAATCGCAGATCTCCCTTTAGCGCGGGCCTTGGAATTCTCGGCCTCGTACGCAAGCCGACACTCTTCATGCTCCAAAAGCAACTTGACGATCTGCGAATGCCCGCTTTTCTTCGCACGGCTAACGGCATCGGCCCCACAACTGTCCGAACGATTTCTGTGAAGAAACTCCACCACTGGGAGATGGCCATTCTCAGCAGCAGCGGCAATTGCAGCGTTTGTAGCTTGTTGATCGACATCGGTGACCAAATACTCGACGACAGCCAGGTATCCTTTTGACGCAGCGTTCATCATAGCAGCAGGACTACACCCCTCCACGCGGTTCTCGTTTAGCCATTTAACGGCACTAAGGTAGCCCTGTCCTGCCACATCGTCCATTGCTGCAGTGGAGCAGCCCTCCGATCGGTTTTCGTTCAACCATCGAGGAACCTTCGCGTGGCTGTTTCTTGCTGCGCCGTCCATCGCCGCAGTGGTGCATCCTTCCGTACGATTTTCATTCAACCACTGGACAACGTCGAGGTGGCCGTTGCTTGCGGCCTCATCCATCGCTGAGGTAGTGCAGCCTTCTGAACGGTTTTCGTGAAGCCACTTGACAAGACGGAGATGGCCGTGACTTGCAGCAAGATCCATTGCTGCAGTAGTGCACCCTTCAACCCGATTCTCGTGAAACCAAACGAGGGTATGCAAGTACCCACCGCTTGCTGCACTATCCATGGCTTCGGTGGACAATGGCGCATCGCAGTTGGCAACCATCCATATGAAATATTTCAAGTCGCTGAGACCCCCGTAGTAAATCTTCGCTCGAGCGCAAAAATCGCCACAACCGTGTTTCTTGTGGTGCCACTTGGACGGATCAAAACGCCCGAATTTCTGCACTTCTTCGGGTGTGAAAATTGACATGACGTACAACTTGCAGCTCTCCAAAAGGAAAATGAGAAAGGATGGCGTACGAGAACCGCGCGGATGATGGATTTGCCTCGTACTCTTCGGAACTTTCGTGGTTTTTAAAGATTGATACGATTTGCCGCCATCATGGTTTTCGTCGCTGGTTTTATTGCTTTGATCATGGACTAATACTCTCGATTTTCGGACCAGTGAATGAATGCCCTATCCCGATCTCCGAATTGGTTGTGGGCACCGGAATGAGACAGAACTCCAAGTTGAAGTTCTTCGAAATACGTCTTCTGATTGGTCCACTGTTGGCAACAAGCATATTTTTCGTTTAGATCGACTGCAACTAACAGCCCAGCGCCGCGCTGTCCATTGGCGCACGAAGAAGTGTTTGTTCGCCTGAGCCCCCTTCCGAAAGCGGGAGAACGTCACACTAGTATAGGTACGTGATTGGTCTCCTGGATTTCTTTGACGTACCAAGAAGAAACTTCCGATCGAGTCAATCAAAAGTAGCGATGATCAGTTCAGCTGGGGGTGCAAATTTCCGCGCCTTGAGTCTGATATTCAGTTTCACGTCAACTCCAGAGCTACAACCCGTTCATTTGGTACGTTGAGAGAGGTTGAGATGTGATGATGGCATTGCAATTGACTTACTGCTACGTTCATGTTCATGTTCGGCTTGCTGTTTTCTCCTTTACGTTTTCAAATACGTTTATTCGTCTGCACCTTCATCGACGCAGAGCAAAGATCTACCCCCGACAAAGTCCAAGTCCATCGGGGAAACCTCCGTACCCACACCACCTACACGTAAGAACTAACTCACGACGGAGTTTCTGCACCTACAGCGACCCCGAGGTGGCGTTGCCGTTCGTGTACGACGGACTGGTGACCTTGCCGCCCTCCGCGATGAGGTACTCGGGACGCTGCGGCTTGCCGTCGAAGAAGCGCTCGAGGATCTCCTTGGTGCCGGCGGCGTAGCGAGCCTGCGCGTCCAGCGTCGTGCCCGAGTAGTGCGGCGTCATGGCGTGACGCGGCATCGAGCGCCACGGGTGGTCGGCCGGAGCCGGCTGCGGGAACCAGACGTCCCCGGCGTATCCCTGGACGTGGCCGCTCTCCACGGCCTTGACCAGCGCGTCCTTGTCCACGATCTTGCCGCGCGCCGTGTTGACGATGTAGGACCCTTTCTTCATCTTGCTCAGCAGCTTGGCGTCGAAGAGGTTCTCGGTCTCCGGGTGCAGCGGGCAGTTGATGGACACCACGTCGCACTGCTTGACCATGTCCTCGACGGTCGCGTGCCACTGGACGCCCAGCTCCTTCTCCAGCTCAGCCGGTAGGCGGATCTGCAGGCAAAGACACAGACAACAAAATTAGCAGCAGCAGCACATTGCCACCCGAAGCGACAGAAGACGGACGCACCTTGTCGGTGTAGTGCAGCTTCACGTCGAAGGGCTTGAGGCGGCGCAGGACGCGTTGACCGATGCGACCGGCCGCGACGACGCCCACGTGCTTGTTCTCGAGGTCGTACGCGTGGTTGACGATGGCCGCGATGTCCCATTCCCCGTCGACCACCTGCTTGTAGGCGGGCATGTAGTTGCGCACGAGCGAGAGGATCATCATGACCACGTGCTCCGCCACGCTCACCACGTTGGAGCCCGTGACCTCAGCCACCGTGATCTTGCGGTCGCAGGCCGCCGCCAGGTCCACGTGGTCCGAGCCGATGCCCGCCGTGATGGCGAGCTTGAGCTTGGGGGCCGTCGCGATGCGCTCGCGCGTGAGGTAGGCCGGCCAGAAGGGCTGCGAGATGGCCACGTCGGCGTCGCGCAGGTGGCGCGCGAACTCGGAGCCGTCTCCGTCCTTGTCGGACGTGACGACCAGCTCGTGGCCGCGGTCCTCGACGAACTTGCGCAGGCCCAGCTCGTTCTCGACGCAGCCCAAGATCTTGGGGTTCTGCCGGCCGTGCTCGCCGCCCTCGTACAGCGCGCACACGACCTTCATGTGCTTGGGGGCGCTGGCGGTGAAGCTGCGCGTGGTGGCGGCGGCCAGGCGCGTGGTGATCTTGGTGGGGGCGAACATGGTGGGCACGTTCGTTGGGGGGGGAGGAAGGAAGGCGGAGCTTCTGGGGGCTTGCGACTTGGGGACTGGGACGCAAATCGCGGAATGACTTCACTGGCGAGGCTGGATCAGGAGGCCAGTGACGAAGGTCTCCAGAGCAGAAGACATCATCGCCCCACTGTAGACAAGGCGCTGGGAATTGACGCCGGCACGCGCACGAAATGCACGATACATGTAGACTGCTGTGTCCAAGTTGAAGTGCCTTCCAGCGATTTGCAAGGTAGCCGGTCGCCAATCCAGCCAATCATGTGCGGCGCGCATAAGCCGATTACCTTTGCCTACCGACATCTACCGACATTGTCGGTCCGACAGTCCGTGACACTCAGGAAAGCCCCACCGATCGTACTCAAAACCGAGGACCTAAAAAGAACCAGCAAGCCGTTGCTGGGTGACCCCGTTAAACATCGCAGCTCTCGAATGCTTTCATCAGCGACTGCGACGAACGGTGGAGTACGGTTGCAATACAGCTGGGGCACGCCCCTAGTTGAGAACGAGCCGCATTGTATCTGGTCCACGGTAAGCCCTTCGCGCTGCAATCGCCTGACCCTGTTTCATTACTGACAGCTCACTGAGCAGGGCTCAGCATCGACGCTTGATCACCGGCATGTTTTGTGTGTGGTCTCAGACGGTCTCAGACCACTGGTCTGCCACTTTTGATTGGAGAAGCAGGTTGAAGCTAGCTGGCCCATCCTCCTTCCCCGCATCATCAGATTACCGGTCTACCGCCACTGTGCCGCCATGTACCGACATGTCGGCACACCAAGCAGCACATCTTTGGCGCTGTTGTAGCAATGAAGTCAAGTGTCCGCCGCGCTCACTAGCGAAGCGTCCCGAGCCCACCCCGCGACTACTACAGACGAACACAGCTGACTTACCACGCGTTGCTGCTGTTTGCCATGAAAACCACTCGAGAAAGCGGCAGGTCTGCAACATCCCGGTCGGAGCCGGCGTCCCCTACGTCCGACTCGGTCACCCACGCGGCCACGCGCTGGCTGGCGGCCATGAACGACTCGGACGCGTCGGATGGCGACGTCCATGCAGCGGTGGTGACGCCCCGAGTGAAAAAGGAGCTGCATCTCGTCAGCAGTGACGAAGCAGCGTCAGGTGTCGGACTTCCGGGTCGTAACGGACTGCGGCAGCCGCGTCGCAAGCGCGAACTCCACACTGCTCACGCAGCGCTACAGACGCCAAAGAAGCGCAAATACCGCAAGTCTACGATCGATATCCGAAAGGTGAGAAGGATACAATGGGAATGCATTGCTGTGGTGGTGTCAGCACTAGTAGCTAAATGTGTCGGTGAGTGTGCTGCACAGGGAGAGATCGCGAAGCTTTTGAAGGAGTTGGCGGGACTGCATAGCCGTATGGAACAGTTAAATGCCCGTGCAATGAAGCCGCGTACTGAGGACGAAACACCGAGCGAGGCAGCTGTCGCTAACAGGGTGCTCCGACGCGCTATCCAGAAGCAACAGCGCCAAGTGACACAATTCCATGCGCTCATGTCCGAGTACTCTTTATTTGTAAGTGCGGGTTCCTCCTCGAGAGCGAGTAGATTTTTAATCGTTATTATGTGCTGCTTCGTTACGTGTGCAGAGTATCCGAGTGGGTAGTCCAATTCATCAAGAAATTCACCTGCTCAGGGACAGCGAGGCTCGTTTCACCACGCTAACGACGATGAAGACACGTGTCTTGGAAATGGGTGCGCATTTCCTCAAAGATCGATGCCCGCGGATAAACCCAAGCAAGCCCATGCGAGAGGATCACGGTTACGAAGCTCCGAACGGAGATTTCTACGCCACACACTTCTCCACTTCTCAGTTCGAGAACAGCGTCAAGAAGGTTTTCGACATTCTTCTCGGTTACTTCAGCAGCATCGAGATTTGTGTGTCGGAGAAGCTCGGCAACGTCACTATCCGCGAGGACGACGACAACTTAGCCCCTGGTGTCACGCTAAACCGCCTCCTATCCACGACTCTCGGTGGCTTGTGGATGGAGTCGAACACGGTCTACTTCTCGCACTACGAGGAAGGAGGAAGCGAACCAGGTCACGAGCACGGCTACGGGTTATTCGTTGCGGATTTCGTGGATGAAGACGAGAGGAGCCCTTACCACCCGCACGAGCGCATCCGCCGAGATTTTAGCGCCGTCTTGGAGCTCACCTCTTATCCGATCCAGCGGCGCACAAGCGGAACGAAGACCGCGAGCAGTTCAAGCAGCAGTGGCGAGGAAGGGAGAGTCGTGGTGGTCACGCGGTGGGTGCACAGCAGAGTGCACCACCCGCAGTACGCTATCCCGCTCTCGGGCTGGCACGAGATGCGAGAGAACACTGAGCGCTGGATTCAGACGCTGCACCACGCGATGCTGGAGAGGTATTCCGCCAGGATCGAGGGAGCAGACAATGTCCGCTGCTGAGTTTGTACGTAAACTGTATGGGCTCATGACTGCTCGGATGCTGAGCCACGGCACGCGATTGAGCAACCAACTCGAAGATGGCGGACGCGGAGATGAAGGCAACTCCGGCTTTATCGCTCATCGAGCGGCTGTCAACTATTGTTTTCGAGGTCCTGGAAATCGACAGGCGAGAGCTTGACCTCAGGAAGACGCTACTCCCTCCGTTCATTTTGACGCAGACGATGGACGCCATGCTGGGCACCTTCGGGGTGCTCACCGGTCTACTGACGAGCCAGAGTCGCGTTTTCAACACCGAAAGTGGAAAAGAGCTCGTATCGATGAGTGGCGTAGTATGGAGCAAGGCAACACCTTGAAGGGCAAACAGAGAGATCTCACAAATTTCGCTGCCTCCAATCTCCTTCTTGGGCTTAAACCGAATGACGTCGGGAACTACAAAGACAGCACGCTTAACGGCGTGTCGTCGCTGTTCTGCCGCGTCGGGCGGCGAGCTACACACCAGACCGGATCCTGACATTTGGTGCGTCGCTCGTGTGATACCAGTTGGAGCCGCCGGCATTGGAGTCTCACATCCTTCCTCAATTCCAGGCCAAGCTGCTTAACGGCGTGGTCGCCGCGGGTAACGTTGGCGAGATCGTGGCTCGTATCTTCTAGTGGCGATGGACGCGACGACAATGGGCAACAAGGTGAGGGAGAACGCAGTAGTCAGAAGCAGTTCGTCTTCCGGGGCCAGTTTTGCGAGATTCCGGGTTTTGTTGCCATGCAAGTGATGCCTGTCTTGATAACGCAAGAAACAGAATCGGAGTCCGAAGAAGAGCTGAAACGAGAGCCGAACTGCTTGTCGGGATTGACAGTTTATAAGTGGCAACCTTCATGGCAAGTTTTGGAGAGCCACCACATTGGTATGGGCATGGGCATTCCTTTCAACACCTTCCATTTACAGCGTTGGTCCAGTCTTCAGATCTGTTTTTGGGGACTTTTCGGTACGGTTTTGATACACTCGATGGGAAATCGACACCGAATATTTTACTCGGAATTCTGCCGATGTCGACGTACCAGCACCATACACCGCCGCGACGGTGCATCTTTCACAGCGTTGATGTCTTAGAAGCTCAAACGCACCATCAATGGCAGCCGTAGTAAACTGATGCAGAAATTGAACCATGTCGAAGTGACCTTTGCTCGTAAGCATTATTCATTGTTGCAAGTGGTGCATCCTCCGCTGTGATTGTAGTGCGAACCACACACTTTTTATTGTTGCCTGAGGCACCATCCAATTCCGCTGTTGTGCAGCCTTCGGAGCAATTCTGGTGGAACCACTTGACTACCTCGAGCAGCCCACTTGTCGCTGCCATGTCCGTTGCCGGGATGGTAAACTCGGCATCACAGTTCACATGACATGTATGGTATTCGGATATCCGCTGTATATTCATGACATTACCAGTGATAACGTATTGGTTTTTCACGCTCGCACTTGGCGTAATGGGCTGCGAAACGACGCGATCTTGAAGAGGCATTTTTTTTATCAAAGCTTGCAATCGCCACTAGTAGAGCGGCATGTCGAAGGAGACGGACAGCGATTCGGAGCCTCAGCAGCTCCAGTACAAGGTAAAGAGCTGCATTAGCCGTAGGCGACGGTGTTGCAGTCTTGACAATTGCCCTGAATTTGCTGGTATTATATCCAGGTGATCATCCTGGGAGATGGCGCTGTGGGCAAGACATCCATCGCTATGCGGCACACGGAAGACAATTTCTCCACGACCTACAAGCAAACGATCGGCTTGGACTTCTTCCTCAAGCGCATGGCATTGCCAGGTAAAGGAAAAGGAAAAAAGTATAGCGCTGGAAGAAATCTCAGCTAACGTGTCAAGCATTGCAATTGCAACAGGTGACACCCAAGTGACGCTGCAGATTTGGGACATTGGCGGCCAGAGCATCGGTGGCAAGATGCTCAAGAATTATATTTATGGGGCGCAGGTACGCGGTCGGCCCCATGGCAATTGACCCGTTCGTGGGCTCATGTTGTGTGTGTTGAACTATTGTGCAGGGCGTGCTGCTGGTGTACGACATCACCAACTACGAGAGCTTCCAGAACCTCGAGGACTGGTATCGACTCGTTCGCCGCACCTTCGACGACGGGCGCATGCCGTACGTGGCGCTCGTCGGCAACAAGAGTATGTAAAAAAGAGAATTTTTCATCAGCTGGACGGTGTCGCTCTTCTCTCTTAACGTGTCCTTCCGCCAGCGGATCTGAACCACCTACGCGCCGTCAAAGTGGCCAAGCACAAGCAGTTCACGGAGGAGAACGACCTCAAGAGCTTCTTCGTGTCGGCCAAGACGGGCGACCAGGTGAACGCGACGTTCCGTCAAGTGGCCGCGGACCTGGCGGGCATCCCCCTCACCAAAGTCGACCTGGACGTGGAAGCGCCTGTGCTCAAGGCGCAGATCATCAACCACGAGCAGCACGACCCGGACGTCAAGACGCCCGACATCCGCAGCTCGCAGAACCCAAAGTGCAGCATCCAGTGAGGGAGGAGGGACCCCCTCACCAATTTCCCTGAGCTCCACCCTCTGAATAGCGAAACAAACTCCACTTGGTGCTCTCCCTAACAAAGTGTCCCATTCATTAGATGTGGTGTTACTCTGGTAGCTCCCTAGATAGGAGTTGGAGCAGGTGACGAGACGACATCCGCTTAGTAGTCCTCGTCTCCGCCGAACATGTCCATGCCGCCGCCCATGTCGACCTCCTCTTCCTCCTCCACGGCCTTCTCCTCCACCTTGGCGGCCTCAGCGCCACCAGCAGCGGCGCCACCGGCAGCGGGGGCGGCAGCAGCCGAGCCGAACGAGGCCAGCTTGCCGTTGCCAGCAGCAATCACCTCCTCGACGCTCTTGCCCTCCATGGCCTTGACCACGGCGGCCACGCGCTCGTCGTTGGTCTCCACGCCGCACGAGTGCAGGATGCGCACGACGTCGTGCTCAGTGGGGGTCGTGTGGCCACCCAGGACGGCGAGCAGGTAAGCAGCAATGTAACGCATCTGCCATAATCATCAACAATTAGCAAGGCATTCGATTGGCTAAAGGGGTCGCTGTCGCTGCGCACCTTGAATCACTTTAAGGTTTCTTTCTTGGAGTCTACCAGATACAAGATGGCGCTCGGAGGAAGAGCAGCGGACCGCCATGCGATTGGCACTGAACCAACCGCTTGCAACTCTCTCTAGTAGAACGCTGGCCTCCCTCGACAAGAACGGTTGTCTCGATTTGCACCAATCACAGCTGAGACGGGGTAGGTTTTTGCCGGCGAGCGGCTCTCGTCCAGTGGTTCGGCGGGGCTCGGTTCCAACCAATCACCGTGCGTTTATTTTACCAAATGCCCGCTGCGCTTCATTCTCCGAACGACTCCGCCGAGCTCCCGTAGATTCCTTCACTCCGACGCCATGGCTCCTGCTGTAAGTTCCGGACTGCTTTGTCCCCTCGCTGGGGCGAGTGCGTGAGTTGCTAAGCTGCAGAGTCCTCTTTCTCTGCTCGGGCAAACAGAGTTCCCTTCTCTGTGGGCGGCGGGCTGTTCCGCAGTCCGTCGCCACGCACATCCATTGGAACAAAAAGCTGTTTAGTCATCCCCGACGCGAGACGCAGAGGACTCGAACGCGATTGGCAGACTCGAGACACTCGCCACGGACAATTATTGTCTCGTGCGAAACGGTGTCTAATTGCCCATTATTGTCGTAGCACAAGGGAAAGAAGGTCAGCAAGAAGCAGCTGCTCAAGTTCACGATCGACTGCACGATCCCCGTGGACGACCACGTGCTCGACCCCGCGTCGTTCGAGAAGTTCCTGCACGACCGCATCAAGGTCGGCGGCAAGACGGGCGTGCTCGGCGAGGCCGTCAAGATCACCCGTGAGAAGACCAAGCTCCAGGTGGTGGCCGTGCCCCCGTTCAGCAAGCGTTACCTCAAGTACCTCACCAAGAAGTACCTGAAGAAGCAGCAGCTGCGCGACTACCTGCACGTGATTGCCTCGGACAAGAACACGTACGAGCTGCGTTACTTCAACATCCACGATGCTGGTAACGACGACGCCGACGAGGACGACGAGTAAGCGATCCACTAGTGTTTCACAAAGACTATGGTAGCTGTAGGTTGTCAGAATTGACCGAATAATGCAGATTCGTTTCGGCACGGAGAATCCTGATTTCTAAATTAATTGTCTCGTTGAGCTGTGTTCGTGTGTGGGATGATGATGTCTGGTGTTGAAAGACAACTGTGACCACCTGTGTGAATGGATGTTAGTGCTGGCTGCTTGGTGCAGCGATTTTGAATTGGTAGGGTAACAGACACCCGGGTAAAGTCTTGCATTTTGTGGTCTTTTGAGGCAGACTCTTGTTGCTGATGAACACTCACTGCACAAACAGCGTCTACTCAACACGTAATCCATTTTCGCAAAGCATTAGCGGGGAGCAGGATCGGTCGGCCGCTTCGTTACATCCGACGCACAAGCGCCGCGTTGATGGCCTCGATCCACTTCTTCGACCCGTTGACGAGGTCGTTCAGATGGTACACCCGGTTCGGCTGCAACCCATCAATCAGAACAGATATTGAGAGTCAAGTCAGTAACTGGACGCGCTCCATCATGGTCTAGGGGCAGCGCGGGGTCGCTTACCGTCACGACGTCGAAAGCAGTCGCGCTCTTTGAATTCACGTAGAGGTTGTCCGACCACGGGATCTCTCCCTTTTGCTTCATTCTAATGGGGTCAATGTAGATCAAACGGGGCTTCGACGTCAGAATCAACTGCCGCTTCTTGGAAAAGAGGCCCTTGCGCTTGCTAATGAGCCCGCCCATCTTGATCAGCTCGTCATCCAGGAGGAAACGGTTCCAGAGCGAGCTGGTACGCCGCATTGCAGGCGGTATTGCCGCCTTCTGGCGGGCCACTTCCACTACGTTAACATGCTCAGCCCTGCAAACGAAACCCACAAGACCCCGAAGTGTGAGCAAACCAGGCAATCATAATTCTCATGTAACGACACAGCAGCAAACGTACGGAGAAGGCATGGGGTCGAGCGCAAGTCCCGACGAGACCTGCAGCTCGGTCGCTACACCGGCAAACAGCCAGTCCTCGGTCGCTCCATCCTAGATGCATCAAGCCGTAGATATTAGTATACTGGAGTAGCTCCATGTATCCAAACACAAGACACGGTCTTACATATTCAGTTGGCGGCAGCCGGCCGATCTCCGGCATGTAAGGCGGCTGCGAGTGTCCGACCATGTCCCAGTCAATGCCTTCGAAGAACGGGTGTGACTTCAGCGCGACGTATCCGTTGCCTTCTTCGTCTGAACCAGCTCCAAGACGTTCGCTCGGCTCTTGCAAAAGAATGCGGTCGATCAGATCCTTCGCGACCGGCGAGAATCCTGGCGGGTACGCAAAGTCCTCGGCGGGGTGGTTCAAAATCTGCTGGAAAGTGAGGTACTCGTTCTCCGCGCGGAACATGGGTCGGCCGACGAGCAGCTGGAAGATCATGCAGGCCATTGCCCACAGATCACAGCCGCGGGACGCCTCCTGGTCGCGCAGCACTTCGGGCGACACGTATTCAGCCGTACCGCAGAACGTGTTGTGGCGGCTCTCCTCCGTCTCGTCCTTGGCGGTACCGAAGTCGGTCACCTTGAGGTGGCCCTCATCACTAAGGAGAATATTTTCGGGCTTAAGGTCGCGGTGGATCACGCCGTTCTTGTGCAGATATTCCAGCGCCACCAACACCTCGGCTATGTAGAATCGCGTCAGCTCCAGCGAGCACGCGCGGTCCGTGTAGCCCGCAGCAGTCTGCTCCTTTTGGTGCTTACTATAATATAAATCAAATAACATTTCGGGCCAGTCAAAGGGTCAGTTTTCTTCCACAAATGGGCCAAGCACCACGTCGCCGGCAAGAACCCGGGAGCAACACGTCGATGAACGAACGTACGTGATCACGTCAAGCAGCTCGCCTCCACGGCAGAGCTCCATCACCATGTACAGGTAGCTGTTATCCTACATCCACATAGCAGCAACAGCACCACTGAAAAGTTAGTACAAATTAACCCCCATGTGCATCTCGTGCAATGGTGGTGCATTGCAGCCGTTCGGGTTGCCGCAGCGTCCTTTACCTGGAACGTGAAGAAGAGCTTGACCACGCGGTCGTGCGAGATCTTGGAGAAGACCTTGCGCTCCATCATGACGAACTTGACTTTCTTCTCTTTGCGGATGAAGCGCTTCTCCATGATCTTCACCGCGTACTCGACGCCCGTGTCCTTCATGCGCGCGTGCACCACCTGCGCCATCCACGAAGCAACGTCAATAACCCCCCTCACCTCCTCGTCACACCCCTCTGCCTACAGTACGCACTCGAGCGTAAGCGCCTTCGCCCAGCGTGGCGCCGAACATGAAGTCGGCGGGAGACGGCTTCTTGCTGTGCGAGCGGACGGGCGATGCGCCATCCGCCGAGCCTGCAGACGCGTGAGGACAGAGAAGCGGGTCAGTAATGGAGCTGCGGGCGCCTGGGAAGCTGCAGGGGGCGCACCGGGCGGCGTTGGGGCTTGCATCGTCCGGAGCGAGCGAGCGACGAGTGACGAGGGGAATGCAACAGACAACGGAGCTGCTCGATTCTCTCCCCCTCACTGGCTGTTGATGTGGCGTACGTAGATATTGTAAAATAGGGTTGCGGCTGCAACTATATCAGGATGTTTCAGATATTTTGGACCAAGTTTACCGCAGACATAGACGCCGCGAAGACTACCACAATGCTAGCGATCGGCTCCCGTGAAGATACACTCGGCTGGAGCGCGGCCTGCAAAGCCAGTCATTTCATGGCGCGCGGCTGGCGGGCGCTGCCGGGTGCGGCAGATGCGGAGCGAGCTTCTACTTATACTGTACATGTATTATATTTGTACCCACGAAAAATCGCGACAAAATATCGATTTTCTAATACTGAATGTGGCAGGTCGTCTGGAATAGCGAATGCCTACACTTGAAGTGTGTCAATATAGCTGTTTCGGTGGTATATCTGATTATGCAGTATATGTACTTCTGAGCTCCGATACCGTTTCCAAAATACTAACCAGCGAAACCTATTCTTACTTCAAGATTCAAGATGGCCCGCCGAACATTTAGGAGGGCTCGTGGGCACGCTCATCGCATCAATAGTGTATGATAGACGCGCAAACTTCTCTCAATTGGAAAGGACTCAGCATAGCCCTCTTCAATATGAAGGCGCGGTAAATTCAATGCAAATACACTATGCTGGTCACTCGCACAGCTTGTTGGAACGATGATACGCCAGAGCTGGGTTACAGACTGTAACTTACAGTTGTCTCCTCATGCCTTTTGTATAGTGTTGATGTGTCTGTCGCTTTCCCGGCTTGCTACCTGTGCCTCTCTGAAGTACAGTATTATATATATATATAATAATAATACTGTACACGTCATGTCACGCGTCCGTGGGCTCGTTTACAATATGACGAGAGTAATACTGTATTGCTTCGAGCGCGCGACAAACGCGAGTTGATGAAAGGCTCAGATGGGATCGCGGCACGGGTATGCCCACTGAACAATGCTCCGGCTTTCAAATGCGTATCAATACTGAGGATACAAATGTATTCGTATGAACGAGGAATATAAATCCATTGTCCAGACAAGGTGATTTTTGCTCATCTATCGTCCTGGGGCGTTGTTGTTGGTAGTGGTGGTGGTGCGTGGTGTGTGTCTGAGATTGTCTGTGTGCTCGTGTATACAGTGCAAATGCGGAGAAATGGCCTACCGGTAGTTCTCCATTAAACTGTTTTCACCTCAGAGGCTGAAGCACTCCCAGAGCGGGAAAACCATTGAGAAAATGTGCACTATGGAGCCACGGTTCGTATCTGTACGCAGTCCCTACATTATTGAAATGGTGTTGTTACTTCCACGTCGAATGTGGAGATAGTCACCACCGCCGCCTTACTGCCAGCAGAACCTGCATCAGCAGCAAACATATTTCAAATTCCACAGATATGTTAGCGTCGGGGTAAAAAAAATGAGTGTCTTGCCGTGTAAATCTCGAATGGCTGGCCCCAGATAGCGCGAAATACCAGCAACAAGTTATCGCAGCCACGTCCGACTACATGTGCTTGCCATGAAGGGAAAATACTGATAATCACCACTTTACACAACGTTCCGAGTCAAAACTAGCGGATCGCATTCCCCTGGAGATGCACGTGGGAATTATGTCGTCGTGGTTTGATAGTCTCAACGTCTGCACCGTGCTTATTGTGTCAGCGGCACCGGTCAGCTTTGAAGACGTCGTTGTTGTGAGTATTCGCACGGAGTTGAGTGCGGCACGCACGTTAGTGCAACGTCGTTGAAGTGGGCGGGGCAACCGAGCCGAAAGCGAAGACATGAGTACAGGAAATCGGATCGGATCTGCGTTGCTATGAACGAGCCCACCAATTACGGTGACTCCCCAGCGGCAAAGTGCATTGAAAACGCCTCAAGACGTGAACAGTTGAGGATGTGGACTACAGATGAGGTTCCGGATGCAAATGTCATTCAATAAGCAGAACCTTACCATCTCGCCAATACCTTGCCCCTCGGAGCCAGATGCACCTGGCTAAAGAGTTAATTAGCACTCACTCCATGTGAGTGCAGCACGAAGGCGATCGCTCGATCACTCGCCTGACCATCATCAATCTCCTAGATAACTACTAAACTGATCTCTTACATTCCATCCTTTTCCTTTTGGCAAAACCAAAACACTTTGTTTCCGGCAAAAAATAGTCTCTTCACTTCAGTATCGGAAAGCGATGTCGAGCATCGAGAAGCTGTCGATCCGCGGCATCCGCAGCTTCAGTCCGACCCGCGAGGAGATCATCGAGTTCTACCACCCGCTGACGGTGCTCCTGGGCGACAATGGCTGCGGCAAGACGACGGTGATCGAGTGCCTCAAGCTCGCGTGCACGGGCGGCCTTCCGCCGGGCGCGCGCAGCGGCCAGAGCCTCGTGCACGACCCCAAGATCGCGGGCACGAACGAGGTGAAGGCCAGCATCCGCCTGCGCTTCCGCAACCGCGCGGGCAAGGCCATGGTGGTGCAGCGCACGTACCAGGTGCGGCAGACGAAGAAGGCGCTGCAGTTCAAGGCCCTGGACGGCGTCATCCGCGTGGTGAACGAGCTGGGGGAGAAGGTGTCGCTCAGCCACAAGTGCGGCGAGCTGGACCAGCACATCCCGGACATGCTGGGCGTGTCCAAGGCCATTCTGGAGAGCGTCATCTTCTGCCACCAAGAGGAGTCCAACTGGCCCCTGAGGGAGGGCGCCGAGCTCAAGAAGAGGTTCGACAACATCTTCGAGTCGGCCAGGTACACGAAGGCGCTGGAGGCCATCAGGAAGCTGAAGAAGGCCCGGCTGGACAACGCCAAGGACTACAAGAGGGACCTGGACGTGCTCACGGCCCACGTAAAGACGGCGGAGGACATCCGCGACAAGGTCGAGAGGGCGCAGGAGAAACTGAAGGAGGCCACGGAGGAAGGAGACGAGGCCAACGAGAAGATCGCCAAGGCCGAGGGGACGCTGGACGAGCTGCAGCAGCTGCAGGAGGAGGTGAAGAGACTGCACGCGCAGCTGGAGAGAAGGCAGGAGAACGTCGGCGGAAAGGAGCAGAGCGTGCGCACGGCGTACGGCAAGATTGAGAACATTATGAGCGACACGGATGAAGAGCTGCACGGGTTCTTGAACGACTATGATGCCATCATTGAGGAGCATCGGAGAGCGTTTGCCAGGCTGCAAGAGCAGGAAGCGCGACTTCAGGCGGAGCAGGAGAAGGCCAAGGAGGAGTACGTGGCGCTGCGTGCGTCGAAAGCCCGGGTTGAAACAAATATCGACACGTACCAGAAGAAGGTGGCGGACCTCATTGATTCGGCTTCCAAGCTCAGCACCAAGTATCGTTTCCACTTGCAGCCGTTGTCGTCGCAGCAAGATGACATTTCGGCGTTTCTGGCGGAGTTCCGGAACGTTGTGACGGACAAGCAGGAAGCAGTGAACAGGTTGGATGCGAAGCAACGACAGGAGGACGACAAGCTGACCACTGGGCTGTTAGAGCTGACCTCGCAGGTGAAGCATCTGAGAGACGACTTGAATTCGAAGACGCAGAGTCTCGAGGCACTGAACAGGGACAAAAAGGTTATCACGAATCGTCTGAGAGAGCTCGGTGGTGCTGGTCTCCACTCGCAGCGTGACGCAGAGGAAATGAGCACGCAGGTATCGGAGGCCGAGAAAACGTTGGAGGACTACAGGACGAAGCACAACGTAGTGGCGTTGAAAGACGAGATTCAAGGGTTCAGCCGGCAGATGGGTGATATCAACCGCGTGGCCGAAGATCTGGGGCGACAGATCACGCAACTGCGCCTCTACGCCACTCAAAATGCCGAAATCGAGTTCAAACGCAGCGAGCATCGTAAAAAGCAGGAAGTCTTTCAGGCTAACCTACATGAGAAGGTGGCGGATGTTGAAGAGATTTTCGAAGGTGGGGAAAAGCCTACAGACAGAGATTCACTAGTGTCGGCAATCACTCATATTGATAACCTGGTTGCCGAGCGCAAGCGTTGCCTTGATGCCGAGAAGACGGAGCTAGCGTCTGCTGAAAGGCGGCTAGTGCAAAATACGACCTCGTCACAGCTCGCCGAGAAGGAGCTGAACTCCTTGCGTTTGAAGAAGAACGAGCTGGAGAGACAACACATGAATGGGCTGAAAGAACTTCTCGACAAGGTTATTCCCGGCAAAGATCTGAAGAACGCTGAGCTCGGAGTGAAGGAAGCGGAGCGAGCTTACGCTGATGCCAAAGACAAAGTCGTTCGTCGCAAGAACATGGTTATGTTCCTCAACATCTACAAGAAGAAGGGAATCAAGGATCACTGCTGTCCGCTGTGCGAGCGTGACATGACTCCTGAGGAAGAGCAGGCTTTTGACAGCATTTTGAGCGATAAGACGGACGACGGGAAGGTTGCTGACAAAATCAAGAAGGCCGAAGATCTTGAGAAGTCGTCGCTCCAGACACTAACAGAGATTAAGGAGAAGATGCCGAGCTGGCGTAAGTGGCTGGAGCTGGAGACCACGATTCCTCAAAAGGTAACTGAGCTAGAGGAGATTTATACTGCCCAGAAAGCGCTTGAGAACGACGTGCAAGACAAGAAAGCCGCGTTTGACCTGGCACAGGAACAGTTCGAAAATGGCAAAACTGCGAAGTCCGACATGGAGATCTTACGCAAATATGCCGACGAACTTTGCTATTCTGATGTGGCTATCACGAGAGAAGAGGACCGTATGAGAGCGAGTCAGAGATCCGGTGGTCGATCATTATCGGATGCGGAAGCAGAGAAAGATGCAAAGCTGGCTGAAGTTCAGGAGCTGGATCACCAGCGCCAACGCAAGCAGAAAGACCTGGATCACATTAATGACATGCTCCAACAGTTGCAAAATGATTTGCACAACCGGAGGGAAGAAAAACTCCGGGTGGAGACCCAGCGCAAGGAATACGACGAGGCTGTCAAAGAGCAGAACAGGTTGCGCGAGCAAGAAAAGACCTTGAAGGAGGCCTGCGCGAAGTTGAAAAAGTCGGAACCCGAGCTAGAACGTGAAGTTCGTTCGAAAACAACCGAGCGCGAGACGCGCCGTGCCGAGGCGAGAGAACAGCTTCGAGCGCAGCGGTCGGAGCTTCAGGAACGCCAGGGAGATATCCGCGTGTTCAGCGATAAATGCAAGCAAGTCCAGCGCGGTGAGCTGGAAAGGTTGGAGCGTGAAGTACAAACACTAAGCGATAGTATCGCCCAGACTAAGCAACGGGAGGATACTGCAAACCAGTCGTTGGGTGATCTGGCACCCCAGATGAAGAGTGCAGAGAAGAACCTGAGCGAGAACGAAATCGTCAAGCGACACATCCAGGACAACCTCGACTACCGTGAACTCCAAAAGGAACTGGAGAAGATGCGCGCCGAGGTTGAAGACCTCAAGGCCCATATCGGAAACTTACCGGCGCTATATGATGTGAACGATCGAGTTGCATCAGCAAGTACGGCATTAAATTCTGCGCGGGACTCTTTTTCAGTGATGAGGGGAAAGAAACAGCAGTTGATGGAGCAAATTCGCGAGTACAATGTCCAACTCCGCGTTCCGACTTTGAAGGACGTTGAAGAAAAGTATCGGCACAAGCTGATTCAGTTCGAGACAACGCAGATGGCTGTGGCAGACCTGGATCGCTATTTCAAGGCGCTCGATGAGTCTTTGCTGCAGTATCACTCGAAGAAGGTGGAGGAGATAAACACGATTATTCGTTCGCTGTGGCAGATCACGTACAAGGGTCAAGATATCGACACAATTGAGCTGGTGAGCGGACAGCAGGAGGGCCAGGTCTCGAAAGCTGCACGCTCGTATGACTACCGTGTCATGATGAAGAAGGCTGGTGCAGCTATTGATATGCGAGGCCGCTGCAGCGCTGGGCAAAAGGTGCTAGCGGCATTGGTCATCCGTCTGGCCCTGGCCGAGACCTTCTGTCTGAACTGCGGCATTCTGGCGCTGGATGAACCCACAACAAATCTTGACACGGAAAACAAGTTCGGTCTTGCGCAGGCGATCACAGAGTACGTTTGGCCAGGCCTTAGTATCGTATCGGACTCTGTCATCCTCTAACCTAACTTGCACTCGTCTGTTGATGTAATGCAGTATCCTGAACGCGCGCTCGCAGCAGCAAAACTTCCAGCTTGTCTGCATTACGCACGACGAAGAATTCGTGCAGATGCTCAGCCGTACGCAGACTGTGGAGGGCACGCGCCCTGAATTCTACTGGCGCATCTTGAGAGAGGACATGTACGAGCCTACCGATATGCCGTTTGTTTTGATTAGCAGTGCTGACTTATTTTTTCTCTTGCATTGTTGAATAGTGGCGGTAACCGCTTTGTCAGCAAGATCGAGCGACACGAGTGGGAGGACGGCATCTAATTCATCAAAGGGTGACACCTTTGCTGCACGGTACTCGTTCGCTTTCGATGCTTGACACCTTTCGTTTTTACTTTCAGTTTCCGTTTATCGCCTAACGAAACTCTATCTAGCAAATCTGCGTGCGCTTTACAGGCTTGACTCACTTCTCGTCTTAGCATCCAGCTTCTGCTTCAACTGAAGCTGCACGTCGAGGTTGCTGCTCTGCTTGAGCAGCTCACGAACTGCCATGGTCGCGTACGAGGACGGACCCAGCTGGAACTCGAGGCACAGGGCACGGAACTTGCCATCGGGGATGGAGGCTTGAGCGGGGCGGCCCGCGAGACGGTCGACATCCGTCTCCAGGAGCGGCACTGTGGGGTCCTTGAACCTCTTGAGTTCATGCTCCACGTTGATGGGCTTCCGGAGCACGTGGCGGTAGGAACCCGGAAGATGATACTCCGAGTTGGTAGCACGCTCCAGAGCCTGGAAGTCCACGCTGTCAGCCTTTGTGATCTCCTCGTATCGCTGCTTCAGTGCGTTCTCCGGGTACGTGATGCTGTAGCCGGGCAGCGGGAGCACCACGTCGTAGATGCTGTACTGGCTCAAGTTGCTAGCAGTGACAACGGTAACGTTTGCCTCGGGGCGTGAGGCTTCAGCCGATGTCCGGGGCTTCTTGTTCGCAGGGGCAGCAGTATCCTCATCCTTGTCATCCACACCAGCATTCTCGCTCTCATCAACAGACTCTTCCGTCACTTTGTCGTGGGGGATCACCAGGTCTCCCACCACAGGCGCGTCTCTGGAGAATTGCGTCAAGCGCTCGCTCGCCACGGTATTCCACACGTAGCTCTGGTACGAGTGCGTGTACATCATGCGGAGGTGACGCGGGATGCCCTGGATAGCAGTGGCGTACGCCATCAAGCCGTGCGCGCGAAGTCCTTGCAGCACCGCACGCTCAGCGATCAGGTACGGAGGCAGCGCCTCCAGTGCAGCTCCCACGTCCTGGTTTTCTTGGAAGGCCTGACGGGCCTCGCGAATCTTGGTCGCGTCACCTTCTTGCGGAGAGAGCAGCAAACCCACCACCCGCTTATGGTCGCGCTGCAAGATAGCTCGTCCGATCTCGTGCGTTGCAATCGCCTTGGTGCCAAACCGCTGCAGGCCGAAGTAATTGATGAAGCCGTGCTCACTCCAGCTGCGAACTGCTTCGTGGATCTGCTCGTCCGAGATTGTAGCATCATCAGGCAGATCGCGGATAGCCAGCGAGAAACGGTTGCCGCGCAGGTCGCCGAGGTTCAGCCGCTCAGACACGTACTTGGCGTTGCCCACGAGGAAGTTGAACGAGTCGAGCTCGCGACCGGCACGGTTAAGCGTCTCCAGCCGCTCCTTTGACCCGCGGTAGACCGTGCAGAGCTGCGTCGTAATGCCTCGCTTGTCCTTCGTGCCAGCGTAGGTGACAGCCGACACATTCGCGTTCATGGCCTTAGCCAGCTGCATCATGACGCTGTTGGTCTCCATGTTGCGTTTGTAGAGCACGAACTGCAGGTAATCGGGGCGGTTCTTCGGCCACTGTGCACGACCGTTGTTACCCCCACGCTGGTCCATGTCCTTCCGCTTCTTGCCTCCAACCATCACACGCCGCACTCGAATCACCAACACCCCGTCACTGTTGTTCGTCGTGTCCGACACCACAATGCCACTGCCGAACTTGCGCACCACCTCGTGCACGGCCGCACGCGTCTCCTTGGCGTCAATCGGCGGGAAGAAGAACGCGGTTTGCGCCTCCTTCTCCACCTCAGCGGTCGCCTCCTCCGTCTTCTTCTGCCCCTCTCTCTTGTTCTTGTTGGCATTGTTCTCGAGTCTCTTGGCCTCGTCCTCCTTCACCTGCGCGTCCACCAACTTGAGCATAAACTCCCCCAGCCTCGTGGCCGTCTCCTCTCCGCACACTGCGGCAATCGCCACCTTGAGCTTCTCCACATCCTCCTTCTCCTGCTTCAGCAGCCTCGCCCTCTTGCTGGCGTTGAACATGCCCAGCAACCTGCCCGCCAGTTTGCCCACCAGCGTGTGCACCGGCTGCGGGATGTCCATCTTCTCATTGGCCGCGTCGTTCAGCAGAGCAAACATCTTCTGCTTGAACACGTCGCTGACCTTCTGCGGCTTGGCGGCGGGCGCGAACCGCTTGACGTCCGAGAGCGTCACCACGTGCCCGTCCAGCGCCACCTCGCGCACCACGAAGTCCGAGTAGCGCTGCTTGGTGGCCCCGTGGAAGCCACCCACTTCTGGCACCAGGAAGCGCTGGATACCCACGGCGGACTCGTCCACGCTGCACGGGACGCCGTCGTTGTAGCCGGCGGCGCGGAAGTCCGGGCCGTCTCGGCGTCCGCCGCCTCGTCCACCACGTCCGCCGCCACGTCCGCCGCCGCGTCCACCACGTCGTCCACCTCCTCCGCGTCGAGCAGCGCCACGACCCATCGCAGGTTGCCGCAGAACGCTAAGAACCGACCGAGAGAGCGTCGTCGTCGACGTGCACTTGAGCTCCCTGCGAGTGGAGCAGCAGTGGACGCGTCCGCTCATGCAGCGGACGCCAGCGGACGTTTTTGACTGGCTGAAAAAGGTCATCTGCGTAATGACAGGTCACTATTTATAGTTTCTCCTTTTGACTCGCATCTGACTAAGTACGACACTCGTCACACATCACAGGATTCGTCGGATGTGGGCTCCGACGCTGCTCGGCGGGGTGATCGCGGGCGCTGCGTGGCTGCTGCTGCGTCCGCTGGCGCTGTATCATGGGCGCAAAGGGCTCTGCGACGTCCCTGCGTCGACCCTGCTGCGTTTCAGCCTCAGCGTGCGTGTGCACTCGTTGATCTTATGGTTCTCCGGGGTCTCCCGCAGTCTCCCGACCATCCCCGACGTCGACCAACTGCCCGGCCACGTGCTGCGCGTACTGGGCAACAATCCCAGTCGGATGACGCTGCGAGGCACCAATGTTTACGTGGTGGGGTGTGGATCCAGCCGGTTGTTGATCGATTCCAGTGACGGCAATGGGGCGTTCGTGGAGAGACTGCTGGAAGCGTGTCAACGTGACGGGGTGGACGAGATTTCGGATCTATTGGTGACGCACGGACACTTGGATCACGTGGGGGGACTTCTGCAATTGAAGCACAAGTTCCCAGCTATGAAGGTGTGGAAATACCTCCCTCGCGCAGGTAGAGAGGGCGACGGAGACGGAGATCGGAGACTGAGGTTGAGTAACCAGGAGAGTCGACGACTCGGGATTCAAGCGTTGGAAGACGGACAGGAGTTCCAAGTGCCCGGGGGTGAAGGGGTGTTGAGGACGGTGTACACTCCAGGACACTGCAATGATCATGTTTGCTTTGTGCTGGATGGGGTGGAAGGGCTGAAAGCACCCGTGCTGTTCTCCGGGGACTGCGTCTTGGGCGTCGGCAGCTGCATGTTTGACTCGCTCACCGACCTCATGGCGTCTCTGGCGAAGCTGAAGGAGTGCGGAGCTGCTACCATTTACCCGGGACACGGGCCCGTGGTGAATGACGCACCTGCTAAGATCCTCGAGTATATTACGCATCGGCAGCAGCGGGAGGATGAAGTACTGGGTGTGTTGAAGGAGCAGGGAGGGTTGGCTTCGTTGGAGATCGTGGATAGAATTTACGAGCCACTGCCATACTTGCTGCGCTTATCTGCGAGGAAGGCGATCGACAAGCACCTGCAGAAATTGCTCGTAGAGCAACGAGTCCGGCAGATTCGTGGAGCTGGATGGTTCCAGTCTGCCGCGTACAGCTTGAGCTAAGACCACACAGCAAGAACGCTTTGATGCTGTTTTTGTGGTGTTATCGGATTAATAATGGATGCTCTAGAGCAAAATAAATGACGCATGGAGCCTGATCTGCTACTTGACAAACACAAACTTCATATGTACAACCGAGGAAGTCCGTCGTTCGTACCTTATGGGCGGCTGCTGCTGAGTTGACGTGCCAGCTTGAGGTTATCCTGGATCTGCTGCCGGGACTGCTCGGCAACGAGGTTCATTTTGATGATCTGCGCCATCAGCAAGTCTGTGGTCGGGTCTGGAGCGTTGCGATCATAGGCTTTGGGGCTGCTAAAGCTGCCGCTGTATGGACCCGACGACGCGCTGTGCAATCGGGCCATTGCCATGGATCCCCGAGTTACAGGTGTCTCCGAGTCGCGCCCCTTGTAGTAATCGTCTTCAGGACTGTCGGGTGGCGAGCGACTGTGGCGGCGTTGCCCTGCGGAGTGTGAGCCTGCATAGGCGTCCATACTGCGACTAGTCTTTTGAGGCGAAGGGCCATCGTAGATCGTCACGGGCACAGCAGGCATCGACGGTGAGCCAAGTTTCACGTGGTTGTTGTGTGTGGGTTGTCCAGGGTGCTTCGGAAGAGGAGCTGCTGCTCCAGACTGCGCGTAGCAGGCAACCTCCTCCTCCAGCTCCAGCCGGTTCGCGCTAATGACAGGTTGTGGGAGCGCGCGGAATGAGCCGCTACTGCTGCTGTGGCTGCTCGTCACAGACGCCGCCTTATGATTCAAACGGTCTCCCCCCTCGCCACTGTCGTCCGTGGCTGCCCTGCCTCGCGTTGAACTCACAAAGCTGTTCTGCGAGCTATCAGATCCAGTCAAGGACGCAGCGGCGTACTCGACGAGGTTCTGCACGCTCTCCGGGGCGCGCAGGTCGACTTGGTGAACCAGACGCATGCACTTTTTGCAGAACTGCTCGTGGTGCGGCACGCGGAAGTCGTGGAAGCTCAGCACGCGCACCTTGGCGACGCAGCTGGAGCACGTGAGGCGGTGGCAGACCACGCACTGCTTGGACGAGCTCAGAAAGCCGGAGGCCTTGGCGTGGCACACCTCGCACTTCCCGTGCGTGATGAACGGACGCACCGTGTGCTTGCCCGCCTCCACCAGCGCCGTCGCAATGACCGCGTGCGCCACCGGCATGGCCTGCTCAATGCGCAGCCAGAGCTCCGCCGACTTGATGTCGGCCACCCAGTCCACCACTTTCCCGCCGGCGTCATTGTTGCCGCGCATGTAGACTTTCACGCCCCCACTCTTGTTGCGCTTGTACAGGTAGCAGATGGAGAACTTGGCACGCACGCACTCGTTGAAGAGCGGGCACGTGGGCAGCTCCACCGACTCGGAGAGCGTGTAGCCGATCTCTTTGCCGTTGCGGTCGCGCGTCATGCCGACCTGCTCGTACCAGCAGACGTCCCGGTTCTTGACGAGGCCCTTGCCGGGCGACTCGACGGTCATCCACTTGAAGCACGAGAGGAAGAACGGGTCCTCGGGGCTGCGCTTCCGGATGACGCCCAGCACGGCGCAGTCCACGATGTCCTCGCGGTAGACGCCCGAGATGCGGCGGAAGTCGGGCGTGTTGTCGGCGTAGCGGCCCATGACCACCTCGTCCAGCGTGCCGTCGATGCGGCCCGTGGTCAGGTACTTGTACTCACTGTCGTCCTTGATCTTGCGCCGCCGGTAGACGGTCAGGTCGTGCTTCTGCTTGATGGACTTCCACTTGCGCTCGCGCGTCTCCTGCGTGTCGAACTGCTCGCGGTGGTACGCGTCGATGGTCTGTTGCAGCAGCGAGTCCCCCCACTGGAGGAAGCTCTGCGCCTCCTGCTTGCTCAGGCGCAGCGGGGGGAAGAAGTCCAACGGCAGCGGGAACATCATCGTTCGAGCTCTCCGGCAGCGGAGTGGAAGGCGATCTGCGGCCGAGCGGGGCGACTGGGAAGTGCAAGGTCATCAAAAGCTTGAGTCTCGACCGGACGACCGAGGTACCGTGAGACGCGGCAATCTGAACAAGATACAACATGATAACCTGGCATAAGTAATCTTTGAAAAGTGAAGGTCTTAAAATCAGTTACTTACTGTATACTGCTAATCTACATAACCGGTGAAATTGAATATGTGACGTGGTTCATGTATTCGAAAGTACTTTACGGTAGTGGTGTTGCTTAGCTCCTCGGGATAGCAAGCAGAATTTGCAGATGGTACCATGACCGCCGGCTGCATGCAATGCGAGACGCGGAGCTTTCCTCTTCTTGCTGCAATATCGAGCCTCGGTACTGGCTGGCAGGCCGCCCGTGCGAAGTGCAGTCGCGCGCGTTACCAAGGTGATGCAAATACACGTGCCGTGGTGTTTAACGTGCGATAACTGGCGTAGTATCGCTGCGCTTTCGCGCGCTCCACGTGGTGCCTATCCCGAGGAAGCGCTCACGCTGGCATCTGCTTACCGGCAGTAGCATCCGACGTAAACAACTCGCAGCGGCAATTTGCCAAGATGCCCCTCGCATGCGTGCCGTGCCGAAAAAGTTAACTCGCACGAGTGGCTGACAACGAACCGGGCTGTCGGGCGCCAGGATCACTTATTGACTGGTTGTCCTTCGCATTAGAAATAGGCGCGCTAGAGGCTGGTGGCGACGACGTGGATGTTCGAGCACCGGGACGCACGGCTTGATTCAGGAGCATAACCGCGCTCTCCAGCCATGAGCAGGACAAGGTGATCTTATCGTTGGGGGCCTGGCATTTGCGCGTCGGCGTTCCGCGGCATCTGGCCGATGACTCCAGGCTCACAACGCTGCTGCGGCGGTAAACTGCTCCATGCGCGCGACGAACTGCTCGGCCACCATCTCTTCGAGGAGAGAGCGCTGCAGCTGCTGGCCAAGGCAGTTTCGACGTTCACCTGCAGATGAGCCTCATCATGAGGAGAGCCATGGTGATCCGCTGCAGACAAGGAGCGCGCGTTGCTCATCGGCTCGGGAGGATACAATTAAGCGGCGAATTTGAGTGTCTGTGTGCCGTCCGTAAGGTCCGTAGTGACGTGCACTTGCAAATCCTTGCTCGCAGAGAAACTTGGCGCCACCAAGCTTTCTGCTTTGCTGCTCGGCCGCTCACTGGCATTCCAGCTTTCAAGCACCGGGGCAGTCAATGTCGCTGCCCTATTGCCGGATGCCACTCTGAAGACGATGCCGAATAGTGGTCCAACTCTGCCACTGTCAAGCAACGGCAAGTGTCGACTTGATGCGCAAACGGGCCGCATGATTCACATGACGTCGTGAGTCACCTTGAAGGCCCACGTAGAGTCATTTACACGACCATCGCTGATGGACCATCAGCAACGATAAACTTGGTTTTCAATTGTATGATAATAACGATGGCACGAACAAGCCACCGACTCTGATACATGAAGTAATAATAGAATTGTGAGACCGAGTCAAACGAAAAAATGCTACCGAACCTAAGTACGAATCGCGATTTAGACAAACCTTTGAAAATACTTGTGTCTTGCACACATTTGGAGCCCTTGGCTGCTCTGAAATCGCCTGAAAAAAGTACTCCATTTTCAGGCCCTCAAATTATTGGTGCAAACGAATAGATGCTACCGCACCATTTATAATAACGTTTTCGAGAAAATCGCCTCTGACGTTGACTCTTTACGTTTCGTACCCACGCGGAAATCATGACTCAAGTTTGTATCACACGAGTAGGTAAGCTAAATAGCACGCGCATTGCTTTTATATCGGGTAATATTGTGCTTTGCAGATGAAATATCGCTCCGTTTTATGGCCGAGTATAAAACAAGGCATAAAAATGATGTGGCAACACATGGAGCTGGAATTATATAACTGGCCTCGATTTGCGTTCTCAAAAGTGCAAAAGGGGCCGTTATCAAGGAAGGCATGTGATACTGTACCCGACTGGGGTTCCTGTGACGAGACATTTATCCCCGACTCACACCGACTGAACCCCAACTGGACCAGCATCTTTGTCCTGAGCGTACCACTATATCGCGGCTTTGTCCTGTAGTTACCGGCTGCGCTACGCTTAGACGGGCGCCCCTCCGGCGCCCCCGCGGTTCACTTCGCTCGCGATATGGAGATTGTACGTTCAGGTGAGTGCAACGCGCGGCTCGCTGAGGAGCTCGGCGCTGGGCCCGCCTCCGCAAGTACCGCACGGCCCTTCTTCGCGGACTGCCCGCGCGGGTTTGCTATGGCTACGCGCGCTCACACCCGCTCGCCTTAGTTAGAAACCATCTGGGATGGGAAGGGTGATGAGCCAGTCGGGGACAGCATCCACTCGATTTAGAGGAAATCGATGCTGATTTGCCCAAGAAATCCATCCGAGTCTAGATTTGGCTTGTCATAGCTCGATATATTAACCCTTTAGCGAGCAATATGCAATAAGTATAGTATACAAACTAGGTCAATCCATATTTAAAGGGCGCATTCTGCGCCCTTTTCACGAGCCGACGTGGAACATGTGTCTTCGTCAAATCAAGCGAGATGTTGGTGACAACAGGCAGATATCAATAGAAGGACACTTTTTGCGCCCTTTTGTACTTGCTGACTATTAGCTGAAGCTCGCCTTTATATGGGAACTCTCACGACTTCGATGTTGATTGGATAACAAATACGAACGACTGCAAAATTCGAGCCGTAATTTATGAGAATATCCTCGTTTTTGGACCGTAAAGAAAAAGGGTGTAACTGTAACTCGTCGGCACGATTTCGCGCTATACTCTCAAGTTATAGTGGCGGGCATTCACTAGTGCTGTTGTGGCTCTTCACAGTGAACCAACGGACAATTTCTCGCCCAAGTTGAGCTTGTAATTATTCAGGAACATGCAGCCAGCATGGCCGTACAGAATGACGCAATTCAACATTAGGATCTACTTTCAGTATGGCGTCGCACCATGATGTGCATGTATTTACGATTTTGTATGTTTGACCTAAATTTAGTATTTGCCCTCATTTCTCTTGATAAATTATATCCCGTATTCGTAACTACGAACGAACACCACAAAATGAGCACGTCACTCTAAAATAAAACCTGCAGAATTACATACTGATCTGAGCGAATACTGGCCTCCAATAGCCCCCCCCCCAATCAAAGAAGCCTGGAAATGACGAAGCGGTCCGCGGAGCGCGCGACAGCTGTGCTTACCAGAAAGCGTCGGCGCCTGAATCAAGCGTCTATTGGTTCCCCACGAACGACGGAGGCATGGGGGGGTCCTTGAGTTTAAGCAGGCCTGGTCGCGTTTGCGACAGGATGGTTGGAGAGCTAAACCTCCATTTAAAGGCCTGGACAGTCGTTACAAGTACATACGGCCTGGAGGAGATCCATCAGGTGAAGAAGGAAATGACTTTCTCTTAGGTGAAGAAGCTGTTCTTCTGTCCGCGGCACGTGGGTATCCCGGAATTGCTCAAGTCGAAGCCGATCTCGAAGTCCAACGAAGCAGGACCACACAACACGGTACGAACTCAATATATTATTCTCGATGATTTCAAGCCACTAACTCCATCCTTATGCCTACATGCAGGGCTCTCAGGTGGAGACGGTGCTGGGGTGACCAGCGGCGCTAGCGTTGGTGATGGTGTTCTCGCTGGTGGTGTGGGTGTTCTCGCTGCTGATTGTGGTGATGTACGTACCGCCGGTGCTGGACGTGGGGCTGGTCGAGCTGCCTCGAAGCGTGGTCGGGGAAGCCGTGGTGCGGCAAGCGTGGGAAGAGGCCTGCGTGGTAGAGCTGTAGTTGCCCGCAGACTGTCGGTATCTGCTGAGTATGAGCGTGATGATCGTGTGATGAATTCTGAAGTCCAACGTTCTTCTCAATGTTCATTGGTTGCCTCTATGGGGAGGGACACCGGTCAATCGAGGGCGCTTAATGCCACACCTAAAAAGACAGGAGCTACGGTGGCGTTAGCGTCAGTCCGAACTCCAGACGGATCCCAACCTGGTAGCGCAGCACGTACACCTCCTGTACTTGTTCAGGATGTGTACGTTGATAAACTCGTGGCGGACACGCCAGATAAGGAGTCCTGGATGCAAGCTAAAGTCTACCGGCATGTGGGGACGGCGTACCTGATCGGTCGAGTATGCCGACAAATGCTCAAAGGGAAGCATGCTGCGCTTTTTCAAATTCGGTGGCTCGACAGCCAGTTTCAGAGCGCGGTGGAACATGTGAGCTTGGGGATCGTTCAAAGAGGTATTGACAATTACGTCACCGTCACACGACAGAAGGACAAGCCGGACTGGCAAGTACTGATGGCCCTTGGCGCTGGCGAAGAGGTCGAGGTCGACGATTCATCTGAGCTAGAGGAGACTGAGGTATACGAAGAATTCGACCCCAACCAGATACTCCCGACGAGACTCGCAGAGGTTGAAGCAATTAAAAGTATGCGGTTCGACCCAGCAGAAAATACTGACGCGCCTGGATATTTGTACCAACACTGCAATGGCTTCACAAAACCCCATCTGCGACGAGAATACAAGCACTTGATCGAACACTCTGCAAGCTCGAGTTTTGTTGCGTATTTGCCTGTGTACTTTTGGCGGCAAGTCTTTCATGAGACCAACAGCTACGCCGTCGCCAATGACATCCGTACGACTACCTCATACACGCTAGCAAACCTGATGGAATTTCTGGGCATCATGTTCTTGATGGCGTTGAATGACAACGGGGAGTACACAAATTACTGGGGGGGGACAGCCGGAGCATCTGATTTTGGTGGAAATACGACTTCGCTGGATGGCGTTATGACAATCACGCGCTTCAAGCAGCTCCAAAGGTGTCTCTGCTTCAACTCAACGCCTACCACGCTGGAGAAGGATGCAGCAACCCACATCATACCCCTGCTGAACCTGCTAAAGATTACGGGTGGTTTGTACGTCAATGTGGGGAGGGATGTGGCAGTTGATGAGGCAAGTGTGGCCTGTCGTTCCCGTCAAGGGCGCCATTTGATCGTGTACAACCCACTTAAGCCAACTGGAAAGTACCACTTCCGCCTCTATGCAGTTTGTTGCTCAACAACATGGATAGCTCTAAACTATAAGCTACACTGTAACCGAAGCGATATCACGGACCGGCTTGATGGTGTCGTTGGTCAGAGTGAAGCGCAGGCGCTGCGTGAGGAGTTTGACAACATCTCTAAGATCCGACAGCATGTCTTGGAGGTTACTCGACCCTTCTTCAGAAGCAATCGTGTTGTCAATATGGACAACTATTACGTGTTCGTACAACTCCTCCAAGAGCTTCTCTTGAAAGGGTTGTATGGCCGTGGCACAATCCGAGCAAACGGCAAATATTTCCCAAGTCACACGATTCTACCGAAGGACGGTGGCTGCTCTCGCGGGTATTTTCGACAAGCTGTCTCGCGCGATCACAGCATGATCGCAGCATCGTGGTGTGATGGTATTATAGTCAAATGGTATCGAACGCTGACGCATAAACTGCTACTGTTGTGGAGCGCTTGGTTGGGAACGCAACTCGACAATATCCCGCTCCTACATGTATTGCAGAGTACAATGCAAACATGCAAGGCGTCGACCGACTAGACCAGATCCGCGGACGATTTTCGAACGCAGATGGTCATTCGTACAAACGCTGGCACAAAAAGATAGCTTTAGCTTTGATTGATGTTGCCCGCTCAAACGCGTACTTGACACGGCGACTGGCGCAATCCGATGTATCCATGCGTGATCCGCATCAAGCTTTCATGACTGAATTGGTCGGAGAGCTAGTCAAGTCAAGCTGACACGCCATCATCGCGTCGCCTTATTCGTAATGAAGATGAAGGGGGCACGAGATGGTCGTCGGTGGCATCGAAGCAGATGTTTGCTGAAAATAATCGTAAGAGGAGACGGTGCANGCAGCAAGCATCACGTGGCCCTCTGTCGGATTGTCCATTCCGATGCAGCGAGGCCCTGGACGTGCCCAAACACTAATTGGACATGTTGGGATAAATTGCATTGGTTCTATCTATCACGAGAGCTATTCACCTCCAAAGGGAATATGCGACGGCAATCCGAGCTTGCTAAACTGCGCAACGGCTCGCAATCTGATGGCACTGACCCCAGCACCGGCACTAGTGCAGTCGTGGAGCTACAAGAAATTATTCTATAGCTGGTGCCAAGCAGACCTCTAGCCAATCGAGTGGTGGCGCTACTGCTACAGGTGCGTCTACTATCCACATTCAAGAAGGATAGCATGATGGCGCTGCTGCTGTACGTATCAGTACTGCTCCCGCTAGTGCCGATCTCTCACTAGTTGTCTAGCGGGATGCCGCTGCTACTGCTGTGCGCGAAGGGGTGTGTGCGAAGGGATTGCGAGGCTGTTGCGTAGATCGTCCCAGCAGCTGCGGTGAGCGAGTTCGCCTGCGCGAGCGTGGCTAACGGAGGTGGTAGCGCGCTACGGGTGGAGTGTGATGGCGACGCGGCAGTTTGACCAGCACGGTGGATCCGCTGTAGGAGCGGTGCCCAATTGATAACTGTGAGCTTCCACAATTCGTTGAAACAAGTTTTCAGCAAACTTGTAAGTGAGATTTTGTTCGAGTTACTTTCACGACGGATTCGTAGATATAGAGTGGATGTAAAGCAGACTTCCAGCTACATTGCACTTTGATCTTTCGCACTAACGCCCAGCGAGTACAGAATAGCTGGGAACAACTTCGACGATGTCTTGGACAAAACAATGGTGTTACAACAACGACTCGCGCATTCGGCATGACACTGAACTCGCGCACAACAACAGCGAGCCCGGAAAAGATAGACGAAAGGTTGGTTTTGGACATCATTTCTTCCAAGCGAAAGCTAAAACAACGGGCGTTTTAGCCAATAACAAGCGAATTGCTGCGGTTCGTTTGCGGTGTTGCTTGCTGCAATCCGACAACTAGGGGCTGAGCACCAGTCCAAAATCTGCCTTGAGCTCGACAGACAAGGCGCGGAAAAGATAGACCACCTAAGCATTTTAGCATTTAAGAGCTTCATTAAGCCTAACTAGCAGCTCTAACGTGTGTATTGAGACGCCCCAGTACTTGGTCTTGAGACCTCCAAGTCGGTAGACTTCCATGCAGCGTTTTTTCATTGACCCAACCAGGTTCGTCAACGTCTCTGCTGGAATCGCATCCCAAGCTTTCTTGATCGCCTGTACCAGCTCCTGCTTGGTCTCAAACTGCTTGTCATTAAGGTACACAACCCTGGAAAATATTCCCCACAGGTTTTCGATGGGGTTTAGGTCCGGAGACTTAGCTGGCCACCACATGACACGCACATCTTGGTCTTCAAAATACCATTTCGCCACCTTTGCCGTATGAATTGACGCGTTATCCTGCTGAAATTGAAAGCCCAGCCCGTAATAGAGGTGCGCAAACGGGAACAGATAGTCGCCCGAGGTGTCAATGTACGTCTCTGCGTTCTGCTTGCCCTCGAGGAAGGCCAACTCGGACTTCCCTTTTGCGCCGGATGCGCCCCACACAAACACACCACCACCACCGGACTGGCTGTTCGAATATATCTGTTTCTCCTTGCGTAGATCACGCCAATAATATTGGTACTCATCGAGGCCATCTAAATTGAATTTCTTCTCGTCGGAGAACACCACAGCGTTCTAGTTGGGGCCGTGCTCCACGTGCTGGATCGCCCACGTCAACCTGTTGACGATGTGATCCGGCTTGAGCACTGGGCACGCCACCCGCTTATCATTCACCATGTGCTCTGAGAAGTGCAGCACCTTCTGCACTCTGCGAATGGAAATAGGTAGCTTGAGCGTCTCTTTCTTCGCCCTAGCGCTCACGTCTGCCTTCGAGGCCTCGCGCAGCAGTCGCCGTTCGGCCGCAACTGTCAGCTTTCGGGGCCTCCCAGTGCTTTTCCTCGAGCCGTACGCGTCGGAATCACCCAGAAAGGCATTGGCAACCTTCCAGGAGCGGCCGACGCGCTTCGCGATAGCGTTAGGCGTCAGCTTCTCTTCACTATACGCCAATATCTGGCCCTTCTCAATGTCCGTCAGTGGTTTGCCTCTCCCCATCTACAAACGGCACTTATTTTAGCAGCGTTGACACAGAGACGTTTGTTAGTTTCTCTCCCTTCCCGCCCAAGGCAGTAGACGCTATGGAACGCTTTAGATTCGTTGCAATCGGCAGTTAGACCGCGCTTTGTCTGTCGAGATGAAGGCAGATTTTGGACTGGTGCTCAGCCCCTAGTTGTCAGATTGCAGTAAGCGACACCGCAAACAAACCGCCAGGATTCGCTTGTTATTGACTAAAACGCCCGTTGTTTTAGCTTCCGATTGGAAGAAATGATGTCCAAAACCAACTTTTCGTCTATCTTTTCCGCGCGCACTGAATCAGTTTGGCGTCTTCTTCAAATAACTAGATGTTCGCGAAGATTATCGTTGCGCGGCAGGTTGGAACTTGGGATGCTATAGCCGAGTCTCGGATGTCTGCAGCTTCTGTGACCTACTCACGAAGGAGGGGATACGTTTCAACGTATGCTTGAATGTAAGCTTGACCGAGCGAGCATAATTCTCCACCGATGCACGAACTAATGTTGCTCGTGATTGCAACTTGGACAAGAATATTTCCGATTCCCGCTCCAATGTCTAAAAACACGTCTTCTTCATTCACAGGACCCAGGGCTTCGATCATCGCTGCAACACCGTCAGGTAGAACCTCGCCTGCGTTGTCATACGTGCGACCAGCTCGCTGGCGAACATCGCATGGACTAATAGAGCCAAAAATTGAAGCCATTGCCAGAGTAGCATCGGATTGAGACAGCACGTTAACATCTTGTCTTGGATCGAACGGGGAAGCTAGCTGAGGGAGGTCAATCGCAGATTGAGTTGGGGATGTTTGACGGCGTCGTGTGGGCACGATACACCGTTGAGAGTTGCCGGAGACGAAGCACGGGGGGAAATTCTTCTCAATTTTGCCGAAGGTTCGTTTGAGACTAGCAAGGCGCGCCTTCAACTCGTGTGCGGTACGCTTTGTCCTGGCGAGTCTTCTCGCCACGTACTCCCACGTAATGCGCAAACCCTCAAGCTCAAACTGCAATGCAATTTGGACGAGCGCATTGTCTTCCCAGTCCAAGAAGCTCGTGCGCATGGCAGACAGAAGTACATGTGAACGAAGGGTGCATGTGCCTTCGTAATTGTATGCAGTGAATGGTTGACACAGCAAGATCCCCCGAGCACAGGAGGAGGGTCTTTACCCTCAAATATGGTATTTGGGATGTGCTTATTCACTGTTTATTCACACACTGCTGTCGTGTAGACAGCGTATCTCAGTAAATTATACCTATAGTGGTGTTGGCGATGGACATATAACGAGCAGATGCGATAAAATACCTGCGATCCATCAAGAGAGAGATCTGATTGGCCGTAATGAAAACAAGGTAGTCAGCAGTTCTGTGAATGCTAGAAGGGCGCAAAATACGCCTTTTTAGCCGGTTACTTTGCAGCGTAAATTGAATACGTCTAAAAAGGCGAGTTTTGCGCCCTTTCACGCGAAAGGGTTAACTGCCCTAAGTAGATCGATTTGTACTTTATATATACCTCGATTTATAAAACGACCTTAAATTAATGTAAACCGAGATCGCAGCTAAGTGAAAACGACAAAAGTATTGAAAGGCACAATATAAGGTTTGCAAAAAATGAGTTTGTGTTACCACCACACCGGACGGGAAAGGAAAGGATAACATCATTTTCTTCCCCCACCACTTGCACCCTCTAGGGCATCACGCAGCCCCATGCCGTGCCCCATTCACCTTCATCAAGCTTAAAAGACCCGTATTTTCGTAGTCCTAGGCGACAACCCACCAACAGGGTTTGATAGCGTACATCCTAAGAATTACATGTATGAGAATCGTGCAAACGTTTTATTAATGAGAGTGGCTACTGATCTGACTACATATATATATATGCATTTCCGAGAGCTTGAATAAATGGGACTTTCAGGTGGCATTCACCGAAATTGGCCGCTTCCATCCCGATGACGTTTTCAGCATGGACGAAGCGGCTTTTTCTATAGAGCCACGCAAAAGTACTGATTACGCTGAAAACGGCGCCATCGCTGAAGCAGAAGAAGGACCGTTTCACCATGGCGGTGGCAACGAACAGCTCGGGGGAGGAGCAGCTCCCACTCGTCTTTCTGGGCAAAGCAAAAAGCTACTTTAGTCAGACGACCTCCCACAAGGAGCTGATGTGACGGGTCTGCCAAGGGCTGGATGATGATCAAGATCTTTCGTCAATATCTAGGGACGCTAGACAAGTTGATGCGAGAGCATGGCAGGCATATCATGCTGCTGCTAGACAATACCCCCGTGCACAAGGTATCAGAGGCGCCACTCACGAACGTCACGGTGAGAATGCCCCCCCCTCACCCCCCACCCACCCACACAACGGCCGCTATACAGCTGGTGGATCAGGGAGTCATCGTGTGGCTCAATCAGCGTGTACGGGTAGCACGCACACGCGAAGCTGCTCTACACTTCCTAGATGGAGATCACAAGTCATACGACATCGCGCCTTCCGATGCACTGGAATGGGCATGCGACGCGTGGAGAGAGATGCCCGCCAAAGATATCAAGCAATACTGGCGGCACGCTGGTCTGTACGTGGACAGAATGGAGATCGCCGACCTACTGAACCCAACTGAATAACGGTACTTAATACGACAGTGTTGTGCTCTAAGTCAGTAGTTGTCTACCTCTGCCAGATTTGATTGACCTTGAGGATGCTATCCACCTTCAGTACTTGAATCGTTGAACCCTTTCTTATTGAGGCGACCTCTGTACGGCGGCATCTCCTAGTTTGCGCGCGTTGCGATGACGCGCCCGGCCTGATTCACAAGCCAATCTAATTAATGATCTTGCTTTCCGCGACTTACTTAGCGGCTTCCCCTGGATCCGGTGTTCTTTCCTTGGCAGCACTCTACAAAAGTGCTTGATGCACCCCTTCACAGTGTGCCCCTTGTCGAGGTAGTCGAACTAGATCTTTTTGTCACCGTACTCGTTTGTGCTGCTTCCGGTGCTAGCCATGTCCGGTGATGCATGGACGCCCCATTGCTCTTGGTCGCGCGAATTACCCTTGCCGAAGAGTGAACTGGGGGATGCTATATGGATATAATACAACACTCTGACTGGCTCTATGCCGATGTCGCTAAGGAGTAAACGCCACCTTGGACGGTAATTGTATCGCAGAGAGGCATAACCAATCACATCTAGGCCGTATAGTGACTTAACTTTAGTATAGTATTGTAAACTTCTATATAACAGAAGTAGGCAGGTGTGGGGCGGCTGTGGGAGCTTCTAGGAGCTCCCATCCTCTTGAACTGCAGGGAACGGCACGTATCATTTGCCCCCCCCCCCAAGTCAACCCCGTAAATATAAGCTGGTAGCACTTGTTGGTCCCAGCAACCTGACCACAAGGAGCCCATGCCAATGAATGCCCAGCTACGCGCTGAGATAGACCGGCTGAACCAAGAGATGGCGAAGAGCACGCGAGTACCCAACAACCTGTCCAAATTTATCAGCAACAAGGGGGGGGGCTTGCGCGAATGGCTATTCCAGATCGAGAACGGGTGTCGCATCAAGGGGATCCTGATCGAGGACTCAAGCACCCGATTACCAGGGATCGTCGAGTCGTCTATGGACAAGCCGGCATCAGGGTGGTTCCAGCACTGGTCTTCGACGACAAGAATGGCGTAACACAGGTGGGGGAGTTCCCGTGAGCGTGTGCTCCTACATTTCGAAGCGTTGAACTACCAGGCTGTTCTGCGTGAGAAGCTTCAACACCTCAAGCAGACGGTAGACATCGAGAACGACAACGGCGAGTACTCAGCTCTCATTTTCCGTATCGGAGGCATGAACATACTTGACCACGTCCTATGCAGCTACGCGAAGCTGGAGAACCCTGAAACGCTGAGTGACACCATGGATCTTGCTGGTAACCCTTTTGCGATAAAAGTAAACAAAATCCCCCCTTTAACACTACCTGCCTGAGATGATGAGACAGAAATTCGTAAATGCCTCCAGAGCTAAAAAATCGAATTCAACTCAACCAAACTTATGCGTATGCTTAATAACATCTTTGAAACTAGTCACTTGAAATGGGGTACTTTGTGAANCCAAACTTATGCGTATGCTTAATAACATCTTTGAGACTAGTCACTTGAAATGGGGTACTTTGTGAAGTCAAACAATGACGGCTACAACGAAAAAATGCAAGTGCAAAATTGCCGTATGACTCCGTTTTCGAGGTCAAACGAGGTTGTTCCTGCGCAAACCCACGCGCAGTAACAGATCGTGCTCCTTTAGATATGCATACTCTGTGTATTAATGAGGACTAGCCCAGTTCATTTAGGGAGTGAGCGGATCTCTTAGNTCTCTTAGTCGCACAATGAGCTCGTAAAGTTAGCTATTTGTGAGTTTGAACTGTGTTGCAGTCGCTCCAACATGGGCTCATTTTCACCTGTCGCGGCATTGTGAAATAAAATCATTGAGATAAGGTTACGTGAGGTTATTTCCGAGGCGCAATTTTTGACCACAATCTAACAACACGTTAGAAAGAACTAAATCGAACGTAATGTCGTTCAATTATTGCTAGTAAGGCTAGGACGCAAAGGCTTGGATGCGGTTTTCACCGCACCATATCTCGGCAGCCAGACATGCTTGTGTCGTGCGAGCACCCTCATTATGCTTAAAATATACTTCGCTTATCGATATATAAGAAACACTGACTAACGAGCTCTTTGTGAGCTTTTGGATATTTGGCAAGCCCGAAAAACCTGCTGTTTTGGTCTCATCAGCTCAGGCATCCAGAGTTAAGCTGTTTCGCAAAACAACGTTGAGAACGGCCATCTCAAAGGGAGCATTTTGCTTCCTTTTACACAAGTTCAGCATATAATGTGTCAGAAACAGCGCTATCAGTATTCATACCTCAATACAAAAACTAAGTAATATACGCATTTACCATATACCGACAAACCACAGTGGGTAAAATGTTACACGGGACACTTCTAGATAGAGTATTTCTTCGTAAATAGAAGTCGAAGTAGATATTCTACCTGCGACTAAAGACCAACGGCCTAGCTTTGTATAACTTATTTTGCCACTTTAATGCGCGATTTAGGGCCCTTTAATAAAATGGGTGTTCAGGATAATGAGTGGAAATATGGAGATATTAGCTAACGGTGGATAAAAGAGCAAGCGCTACCCATTTAGGATCCTATTTTTTCGGTGAACAAATACTTTTGTGTAGGACGCAATCAAATCTAAAAAATGATGGCTAAATTAGACGTGACCAGTTTAATACGAAGTTTGGCTACCTGTCTACATGTCACCTTGCAGCAGCATTTTCTTTGATATAAGGCGGCCTTCAAAGTCCACGGTAACTCGAGGTCTCTTGCGTTTCCAGGTGATCCGTTTCAACGACGGATGGCTCGTATTGAGCAAATTCCAAACTGCCATTGATTTCTTACTCCTCTCTGTAGCTTAGCTTAGCCTCTAGTAGAGGCCCTCTACCAGGCCCTCTACAGGCGGTAGTACAACCACAGACAGATTCTTTACTGGATACATTGAAGTCTCGCGCCGTGGCCTCCAAGGATAAAAATCCAGAGTGGATTTTCCGCAGGTGCAGTAGCTGGGTATCGGCGGGTACAGACAGCGGATCACCAGGACAGCACCGGGGGCAGCAGTAAATGCCACACCCTACCTCAGGTAGAATCTCCCCTTTTCGCTTGAGCCATTCCGCCTTGCCCTCAAATTCGCGCGCCCCACCTCTAGCAAAAAGTCTAAGCCGGTATTCCATACACACCAGAGGCGGTGGATAAAGCCCCGTGGCCCAAAAGCCGTTCACAGCGTTGCTAGATCGCTTAATTATTGCAGCACGGTACGCATTGCACGCGATACCAATAGTCTCCGTCTTGGAGGTCATGCAGCTTAAGCTGCATACAGTGTTGCGCGTAAAACGGGCTTATCCATCGTTTTGGACGTGTAACACCACCACGTCGAGCGGCTGGTACATCTGCGACGCATTTGGCGGTAGCGCAACCAACAGATTGCCCGCTCCGAACACACGGACGCTTTTCCGGTAATAATATTCGTCATCAAAACAGATATTCACAAAAGCAACATTTTAGATAAATGAGTTCCCATACGTACACCACATTCTCGCCGATTCATAAATGCGTGGAGTTGATGCCAAGCGCCAGCACCACTGGACGAAGCACATTGTGCCGCGTCGAGTGCGCCTAACAAAAGCATAGCAGCGACTAACTCCACTAACTCCACCTCCAACTCCACCGACAGCGTGGGCGTAGTTCTGCGACGCCTCCCCATGAGCGGTTTCCCTTCGCAACTATGGGTAATCTTCTTGAACAGCGTCCGCACGGGGATGTTAGTCACCCGTGCCACGACTGGATACTTCTCGCTGCCGCGAATGCGGTCTAGTGCCGTGAGAAGGTCTTCAAGCTTGCAGGTTCCTCCACGCTGCAGCGTGATAGCTTGGCGCGCGCTCTTCCTCTCATTCCTCCATGGTCCCCGTGCGTGAGTGACTGACCCAGGGCATTCGCAAACTCAATACCTGTACCACGTGATACTGTTCACCTGAATTTGTTTGTGAAGTAGCAACCAAGCACTGAACTGATTCTGACGAGCACATCCAATCTGGAGACCGCCTCCTTTGCTACCAGTACATTCCAAGATTTGGATTCTTCACGTCAATTCGGTGTTCGATCTCGCGCTTCTCGGGTAGACCTTCAGGACCAAACACAGTGTCTTTGTTCCCTGTGAGAAGATTGAAGGCATGCTTTTCTCGAAGGTCTCCCAGTCCGTCTCGAGATACCGTTGTGCTTTCGCACTTCCAAAGTTACCAGGTTGATATCGTCGTGGAGTGACCGCGCTACTTGCTTGATCGTCGTATACTACAGAACCAACGGGAAGTCTGGTTCGTCGATCGTATTGGTCTTGATTCTCAGGAACTTCAGCAATTTCTTGCGTGTTATGTACCTTGTCTGGATACCACTGTCGTCAACAACACCCATCGTGATCACCCATTGTGAACATTTTCTCCACGACGCTGTTTTTGCTCTGGGTACTGCTGCTGTATCCAGTACCCTCGCGCTCTGATGCCTCAACATCGTCTTTCCCAGAGAAAAATGGTCCTCCCAGGATGCAGTCGAATTCGCTAGGTATCACGTCTACTACAGCCACGCACTTGTATACTTTTTGTCTAGACCTGGCACCAGAATGCTCAATGGCATCACTTCCATCTCCGCCTCGATCATTTGGTTGCCTCCTAGTTTGAATTGAATCCTCTTGTCGCTGAACTTAGTTGTCTGGGGCTGGTTCTTCTCAACCCAACGGTTTGACACGTAGATTGTGGTGGCTCCGCAGTCTAGCACCATGCTTCGCGTATTGATTATCTTGCCGCTCACGTTGGTTTCATCAGTTACTGAGAACAACGGCGTAACTTGTAGACCAGAGGAGTTTCACCCAGAACGTTAAGGCTGATGTCTCAATCTTAATCTCAACTTTTTTGGTCCTTTTCATAGTGACGAACATCTACTTCAGTAAGCCGGCGTGATAAACATTTTGTCCTAAAACGATGAAAGAGGACAAAAACAAACTTCGTGTTTGTATGGAAGCTGGACTGCCAAGGCGAAATCGGTAATCGTCACTTATAACATACCGCAATTAATATGGATTTATAAAAGTAGACGTATCTCGATACTCACATACATAGTTCAAGTCAAATTGCCAAATTTGTCCTTAGCTAAAGTACAAAACCGAAATATGCTATGTTGTTAATGACTCGTTTGAAGCTGCGTTTTGAGACTGATGAACGCCGTTGAACATCACTATACACACACCATACACAGAGCTAAGGATGTTATTTCTGCTCATGGCATTAAGATCTCGCATCTAAAACAATTCTGGTCAACGCATGGCTCTAACGTGTGGTCCTTTTATTTGTCCTAAACTTTGGGTATGTTGGGGTTCAGTGTTCTGATTACACTCTCAGCCACGCCAGGACCCCCCTGCACTGACGGGTTTGGCCGTTTCTCTGTTTGCCTTGTTCCTTCTTCCAAGCGAAGCAGTCGACCTTGATACGGTCTGGATTCTGACAAAAGCAGCAGGTACGACCTTCCACGCGCGTAGTGTCCGACATTGGTTTGAAGGGACTTCTTCCACGGATAGGATTCCCCTTGTACTGCCTCTCTTGATTGGTCGGTAGGTTAGCTGAATATTACTTCTTGTCTCCGCGGGCTGGATGGTCGCGCACATCATCCACAAAGTGAGTCACTTCATACATAA
>LGTU01000472.1:0-28156 GCA_001314425.1 Phytophthora pluvialis | reverse complement strand
TAGTGGTGGCTGACTAGATTGGCGTAGCCACTTGACGGGAGCTGCTTACGCCGGGCCCCACAGTAGTTGCACGCATAGTAATGGTCTGTATCAGCGAGGAAAAAAAAGTGGCAGAGTTCGCGGTTGACGGACAGAGCTCATTCTTGGACGGTGAGCTGTAGCTGGAGCAAGTAAAAGTGAGAGATGAAGGCAGAGTGTGTGTTCGATATGTAGTCTGTAGATGGCTACGAGTTGCCGCGCTCTGAGCCACCCAAAACATATCGAACGCCGGTCCAACTCCGGTTCTGTAACCGGACCGGCAAATAATAATATATTTGATTTGGTATCAATAATATGATTATGTCTTAAAGTTCAGTAGTTAATAATTCCATGTAAAAAATAGGAGTACTATTGAAACTGAATATTTTTTTTCCGAGCACTGCGATAAAGAGTCCGAATAACTATACACACCAGATAGATCCAGCACCTGCAATGCTTGCTCTAGTTTTGCTGACATCGGGTGCGGGTAGCATGCTCGCCCCTCCGAGCAAATTATCTGAAATGTGTTAGAATCGGCGAGTCATATCTAGGGCCAAAATCGTGACGTTGGGGGAGAGTGGCTACTGTACCTACTTCACCCTTTGATAATTTCTCCTTGAAAGGCTGAAAAGAAACCTTAAAATGGCTGTTGTCAAGATCAAGCGGATCTAAAATACCCACCATGTGAGCGAAGTGGCAGCCATTCCAGCATAAATGTCGGTATCAGCGTGAGCACACAAACTAAAATGACTCGGGTCCAGAATGTATTTTTGCAAAGGAACTCAAAACTCTCGAGGTGCTCATGCACCCTGGTGTTCACGTCGGTTTGTGCCCAACCTTTTGGCCAGCGAACCGCCGCAAGTCTACCTGACAGCGGACCGCTCTAGTATTTCCCTTTTAACCAACCAACCCTGAATCAGGCAAGTTAACATCGTTAATGTAACATTAATGCGGTATTTTGGCTGCATGAGCAAAATGGTTATGGCAAGGAAACTTTGCCATAACCAATGATCGTTGGGTCAACAACTTCAAGGTGCGGCCGTCCCTTTGGGGCGATCTCTGGTCTCACTATCGAAAGTTTTTCGTGGGGGTCAAGGTCAAGGTCAAGATGCTGTCGATCTCTAAGCTCGCCGAGAACTCCAACGTCACGACTATCGCAGCAATCAGCGGCTTGGTTGTGCTTGCTTTCGCGTGGCACACAAAGCAGAAGGAAGACTCCATAACCAAGAAGACCAAGAAGATCCATAGCCCCGACTCGACGCTGCCTCTGATCGGGAACACGTGGGACCTCATCCTCCACGGCGGCGTGAAAGGAGACTTGCACGACTTCACCACGCAAATTGGCAAGCAATTCAACGCCGAGCCGGTCGTCGTCCGGGCATTGGGCATCCCGCTCAACTTGATGCTCTTCACGCCTGAAGCATTCGAAGACGTGCTCAAGACCCAGTTCCACAACTTCGAGAAAGGCCCCTTCATGTGTGAGAACCTCCGAGATTTACTCGGCGACGGCATCTTCGCCGTCGATGGGGAATCGTGGGTGCATCAGCGCAAGACGGCCACCAACCTCTTCACGATGAGAGCGCTGAGAGCTTCCATGACGACCGTTATCCAACGCCACGCTGTCATGCTCAACGCCATTTTGCAACGTGCCAGGGACAAGAATGAGACGTTGGATCTCTTCAGCCTCTTCAACCGATTCACGATCGAAGCGTTCGCAGAGATCAGCTTCGGGGTTCGCATGGGTTGTCTAGACTCGGTTGGGGAGCACCCGTTCCAGAAGGCGTTTGACCGCGCTCAGCGAGCACTTCGGTTCCGTTTCACGCGGCCGGGTTGGTTCTGGAAGACACAGCGTTGGCTGGGTCTCGGTGTGGAGGGGCAGCTGCGGCGTGATATCCAAGTAGTCGACGAGACGGTGCTTGAGATTGTGGAGAAGGCCTTGGCACAGCGAGCTAGTCGTGGCCAAGACGACGTGGAGAAGGGTGGAGGTAATATCATCTCGCTTTTTCTGGACAGAGTGAGCAGCTCCTCGCACCTCGAAGAGCAGCAGCTTGACCCGAAGTATCTGCGGGATATCGTCGTGAACTTCCTCATCGCTGGACGCGACACTACGGCTCAAGCACTTAGTTGGTTCTTTTTCAACGTTTCCCAGAATCCTCGAGTAGAGTCGGCTATCCGCAAGGAGATCGCGGAGAAGCTGCCACAGTTTGCCAACGATGGGGTCGATGTTACCCCCACAATGGAGGACGTGAACCAGCTCGTGTACCTCGAGTCTGCGCTGAAAGAGACTCTGCGCCTTCACCCTTCGGTTCCTGTCGAGCCCAAGCAAACGTTGGTAGACACCACGCTCTCGGATGGAACTTTTGTGCCTGCCGGTTCGGCAATTGGCCTCGCAACGTACGCGATGGGTCGAATGCCGAAAGTGTGGGGGCCTGATGCCGAAGAGTTCAAGCCCGAGCGGTGGATTGATGACACCACCGGTAAACTACTCCCCGTCTCCGCCTACAAGTTCGCGTCGTTCAATGCCGGCCCTCGCATGTGTCTCGGGGTGAACTTGGCAATGCTAGAGATGAAACTGGTCGTGGTCGGTCTGTTGAGCAAGTTCCACCTGCAGGTCGTGGATCCGGAGCACGTGACGTACGACTTGTCGTTGACTTTACCTGTGAAGGGCGCTCTAACCGTGAAGGTCTCGCAGCCTTGGCCGGCACATGCCTAAGGACACCGCGTCCAAGGTAACTGCGAGCGGTGCAAGTAGCGTGCTTACTGTGCGTTTGCATGCAACGTTTTTCGTGTTATCAAAGTAAGTGAAGTGCATACGAGGGAGTGCACCAACTAGTTTAGTTTTCATACTCGAGTTTCCCTAAACCGTAGAGATCTTGGCGTTGAGTTGCCCCTTTACCGGCAGTGTGAAGGAGATGGCATACGTCACGTTCTCAGGGCTCTCCAACTCGACATGGTACTTGCTCAACAAGGACGCCACGATCAACTTCATCTCAAGCATCGCGAGGTTCTTGCCAAGACACAGACGCGGGCCGGCATTGAATGCCACAAACTGGTAGGCTGAGACCGAGATGAGTTTGCCCGTTGGCGAGTCGATCCATCGTTCAGGCTTGAACTCGGCAGCGTCGGGGCCCCACACGTGAGGCATCCGTCCTAGAGCATACATTGGCAAGCCTGCCATCGTCCCAGCAGCAATAAATGTGCCATCGGATAGCACAGTGTCGTGAACAGCTTCCTTACTGACGATGGGGACAGATGGATACAGTCGCAGTGTCTCCCTCAGCGCAGCCTCCACGTACGTGAGCTCACCCACCTCGTCCATTGACGGGCTGCATTGTCCGTTGAACAACTTGGGCAGCTTAGCGGAGATCTCCTCGCGGATCTTGGTCTCCACTTGGGGATTCTTACTAAGGCAGTAGAAGAACCAACTCAAAGCTTGAGCCGTCGTGTCACGACCAGCAATGATGAAGTTCACCACGATATCTCGGAGGTAGGAAGGGTCAAAGCAGCCCTCGTCCGCACTCCCCGACTTGTTCAGGTCGTCCAGAAACAGCGACACGATGTCTTTGCCTTCCTTTTCCTCATCCTGCGTTCCCTTCGCACGGTGTTCGAGTGTCTTGGTCACGATGTCGAAGATGGTCGAGTTGATCACGTTCATGTCCTGCTTCACTTGGCCCTCCGCTCCAACACCTAGCAACCGCTGGACTTTCCAGAACCAACTCGGCCGGACGAAGCGCAGGGCCAGTGACTGCTGACTGCGATCGAACGCAGTCTGGAACGGATGCTCCTTGTCAGCATCCAGGCAGTTCATGTGCACACCGAAACCGATCTCCGTGAACGCCTCCATGGTGAACCGATTGAGCAGTCGAAACATGTCCACGCTGTCGTTGGTATCCGCTGTCCGACGGAAGATGCGTTCCAAGACGACCAAGTGATGCTGGATGGTACTCGTCATGGAATCCCGCAGAGCTCGCATGGTGAACAGGTTGCTGGCTGTCTTGCGTTGGTGGTACCATTTCTCGTTGTCCACGGCGAAGATGCCTTCTCCGAGTAGTTCGCGCATATACTCAGCCTTCTTGGGTCCTTTCGGGAAGTTGTCGAACTGGTTCTTGAACACGTCCTCAAACGCCTCGGGGGTGGACAGCAGAGTCATGTCTGGCGTCCCCAAAGACTGCAGCAGCACGGATTCGCCCTTGGCTTCTGCGCACAAGCCGGCAATCCAGTCGTGGCGAATGGGGAGGTTGCCGATCACATCCAACGTGTTCCCAAGGAACGGTTTGGTCGTTGACGGACGCAGCACCTTGCGAGTTCCGTCGTGCCGAGAGTTGTTGTCGCGGTTGGAAGCTTTCAGCAAACGCCACGCCAACGGGAGCACGACGAGGCCACTCAACGCAGCCACTGCGATGCTACACGAGAGTTTGTCGGTCATGCGGTCGATCGTCAGCATCTTGAACGTTTGTGACCTGGGCGGAGAATTCCAGAATGGACGCTTGCGACCAGACACAAGAAGAGAAGTTAGCTAGGTATCTGATAGCTATCCGATAGGATAGGATAGCTGGACAATACGGATGCAAACGGTGGAAGGAGTGATAGAAACCGATGCAACCCATGCTTGTCCGTGGATTTGTATTTGCACCATCATGATAGACTTAAAAACGCCCTGGGTTAACTGGATTCGTCATCGATCCTTGGGCATGTGCAGCCCAGTGATCACGTGAAACCTCCTCGTTAAGGCGTATGCCACGTCCTTCGGGTTCACTACTTCGACGTGAAACCTACAATGACCAGCCTCATCTCCTGAAAAGTTCATGGCAAGCTTGGGGGTTGCCAGCATGGTGATGAAGCGGAAGATCAAAGAGCAAAACACCAAGAGCTTTGGAGTGAGTGAAGTTAAATGAGCAATGGGTAACGAGCCTTGCCTTCACTTCAGACTACAAGTGCACGTGGAAGCCGTTGAAGTTGAAATCATCAAACTGTACCGGCGATTCGTTAGTTAGCAACGATTTGGGAACAATCGTCCAGCACTGCTCTGTTCAAGCAGGTACACGAAATTCATGGCGATGTTGGCAAGAAGCACGACACGGCAGTATACAATGGCAACTATCTGCAATACAACGATACAACTTCATCTCCAGCATTGCCAAGTTCATTCCGAGGCACAAGCGAGGGCCAGCGCTGAAGGACGGGGAAACATTGAGCAGTTTACCCGTAAGTAGGGGGATCTATCCGTCGTCCAGGCTTAAATTCGTTCACACTACCGACCACGAGTTTTCAGTCATTGGAAGCTGATGGTTGATGGGACAAGTGTACTGAGCAAGTTCCACTTGGAGGTGTTGAAGCCGGAGGACACCAGACTCGCCGAATACTACGTAGTATATCGTTGTATTGCAAATATTTGCCATTGTGTACTGGCGTTTGCCAACAATGCAAACAAAGTGTATTTTTCCAACGTAATAACGACACGGACAGCCTGCTGGACGCCTTGACAAACGATGGGAAGGGTCTTCAGGTGACACGACAGCAGCTCCTCGTTAAAGTTGTTGCTTGTAGGAAAGTCTCCACTCGAGTCCCAAGTAGAGACCGACACGAAGGCCGAAAATTGTACTTATGTAACTATCCTTTCATTGAGTGAGACTTTGGTCTTTTTCGTGATCTGTACCAACGAATGAACAAAGGACATCTACACTTAGTCGTGACTTAGTTCTCGTTGCTCTGACGCCAGGCGTCCACGAGCGACTTGAAGATGCCGTCCGGCTTGCGCTGCAACTCGGCCGGCGACCCGAACTCGGCCACCGAGCCCTTCTCCATCACCAGGATGCGGTCTGAGTCCAGGATCGTGTTGATGCGGTGGGCGATCGTGAGCGTGGTGCAGTCGCGGAACTCCTCGCGGATGCTCTGCTGGATCTGGCGGTCCGTCTCGGGGTCGATCGATGCAGTGGCCTCGTCCATCAGGATCACCTTCGAGCGCTTCAGCAGCGCACGAGCAATGGACAGCAGTTGGCGCTCACCCACACTGAAGTTCGAGCCCTTCTCGTCCACGACGTCGTCCAGCGAGGTGACGGCCTTCTGCAGCGACGCACGCTTCACGGACGTCCAGATTTGGTCGTCCGAGAACTGGTCGAACGGGTCCAGGTTCGAGCGCACCGAGCCCGAGAACAGCACGGGGTCCTGCGGGATGATGGCGATGTTGGAGCGCAAGTCGTGCAGGCCGATCTTGCTGATGTCCACACCATCGATCGTGATCGATCCCGCGTCCAGCTCAACAAGGCGCATGAGTCCCACGATCAGGCTGCTTTTTCCAGCACCCGTACGGCCTACAATGCCGACCTTCTCCTTCGCATTCACGCTGAAGGTGAGTCCACGGAGCACGCGCGGAAGACCAGGGCGGTAGCGCAGGTCGACGCGGTTGAAAGAGATGGCGCCGGCCGTGGGCCAGTCCAAGGCAGGCTTCTGGGCAGCATTGCTCGTTAGAGCAGCTTCCGTCGGCATCTCCGTGTAGGTTTGAATACGCTCGATGGACACCATTTGCGTCTGAAGTTGACTGATCATGCGCACCGTCCAGTTGAGAGATTGGGTAACAGTAAACGCGAACGTGAGCGAAACACCAACCAGTCCTGCGAACGCAGCACCTTCCGCAGCATCCGTGCCGTGGGCCAGAACTGCCGAAAGAGCGGCAGCAGCCGCAATACAAGTGCCAACAAACTCGAGTCGCAACGCCAGCCAGCAGTTGATCGTGAAGTTCAGGAAGTACGCGCGCTGATTCTTGTCCAGCAGGTAGTTGTTGTGGCCGATGAAGCTGTCCTCGACACCAAAAGCACGGATGGTCGAGAGGCCATCCAGAGTCTCCGAGAGCAACGCGAAGATCGGAGAGCGACTGATGGAGTCCAGACGCTGCAACTCACGCGAAGTCTTGATGAAGTATCGCTGCGAGGTGTAGTATCCGACAAGAACCGGCAGCAGGATGACCATGAAAACGGGCGTGATGTACGAGACCGTGATCAAAGTGATGAAAACAGAGATAATAGTGTTGAGAAGGCCAACCACTGTGCCGGGAATCGACTCATCCAGCGTGTAAATGTCTTTCGACATGCGGTTCACGATACGGCCGAGCGGCGTCGTGTCGAAGAATGAAGTAGGCGCGCGAAGAATCTGATCAAGCAGCTTGTTGAAGAGCAAACGGCTCGCATGCAGTGAGCCCACGTACAGGAGAATCACACGGATGAACAGAAGCACAGCGTACGCCAAGTTGATCAGCATGTACACGTACACGTAGTACATCTGAGAGTCGGGGTACTTTGCTGCCTGCTCCGACCAGTACGAAATCCAGATCGTCGACAGAAGAGTGAGGCCCTGGGCAGCGAAGAAGCCAAACACGACCAGGGATGCGGCGCACATTCCTCCGAACGCGTTAATCCACACGCCGTAGACCGACCACGACACGTCGCCCACAGAACGGTCCTCCTCAACCATCAATTGGCCCTCCTCGCTAACAGCAGCTTGGCTATCATCGCTCCTCGTCGAAGACACACGAGAACGGCGGTGCATTCGGCTCTCGCTCGATTTTCGGCGCCCCGTGATCGACAGCTCTTCCTCATCACTGGAATCAGCCCAATCTTCCTCTCGAGACTCGGCTGACGTCGTGTTCTCGTCATCCTCCTCCTTCTCACTCTCGACGTAGTTCGACACCATCTGAGCCAGCAGGTTTTTCTTCACCATCAACTTCTTGTACGACCCGTGCTCCGCGATTCTTCCATCGGCAATGACGGCGATCTGGTCGCACTGGTTCACAAAGCTCAGCGAGTGCGTCACCAGCACCACCAGCTTGTCCTTCAGCGTCTTCTTGATGCACTCGTTAAATATGTCAGCGCCAACATGGCTGTCCACTGCAGAGAGAATGTCATCGAGCAGGTAGATGTCGGCGTCCTGGTATACGGCGCGAGCGATGGCCACACGCGTACGCTGACCGCCACTGAGATTGATGCCCTTCTCGCCGATCTCCGTGCGGTCTCCAGCCGTCAAGATACGCAGATCCTTCTTCAGTGAACTCACACGCAGAGCCTCCTCGTACTTATTGGCGTTGAACGGGAGCCCAAACGTGATGTTGTCGCGCACTGTCGCATTCTGGATGAAAGGCTGCTGCGAGACGTATGCCACCTTGCCGCGAATGGCCACCGATCCGGCACTGCAACGGGCGTCACCCAGGATACCAGCCAGCAGAGTCGACTTGCCGCTGCCCACGTGGCCCACGATCGCATGCAGCTCGCCCTTCTTGGCCGAGAAGTCGATGTGACGCAGCGTCGGGCCCTCGACGACTGGACTCACCAGTGCCTCCTCTTCCTCCTTCTTGTCGCCATTCTTCTTGTCGCCTTCAGCAGGCGGGGCAGCGTCCCACTTGAAGTCGCCACCCTGCACCGAGATGCCCACCTCCGTCAAGTCGCCCTCGCTCACCTTCGTGCGCTCCTCCGCCAGGAAGTAGCTGCGCAGACGGTCGAAACTCACGCTCGCCTCCACCACGTTGTTCAGCACCTGCGGTAGCATGAACAACGGGAAGCGGAGGATGTTGAACAGTGCCAGACTCGTCAGGGCCGTGCCCACGTCCAGCGTGTGGCCCAGCAGCACGTACGCACTGAAGGACACCACCGTCACCAGCGACGGCACGAAGCTGAAGATGGTGTTCGACCCGCTGCGCGCGAACACGTACGTGCGCAGGCGCGCCAGCTCCTCGTCGCGGAACTTCATCACGCGCTGGCCGAACGAGTTCTCCCACGCCTTGAGCTTCACCACCTTGATGCCCGACAGCACCTCCACGCAGATCTTGATGCGCTCGTCCTTGACCTGCATCAGACGCTGCTGCAGCTTGCGCATGGCCTTCGAGATGACGGTCATCAGCGGGATGATCAGCAGGATGACCGCCACGCCGGCGAACGTGGCCACGCCGATCTGCTGCCACAGCAGGACGCACGACACGATGATCTGGAAGGCCGCGTACCACACGGCGTGCAGGTACGGCGTCATGTCCTGCAGGCGCTGCGCGTCGATGGACATGAGGTTCGTGATCTCTCCGGACGTGCGCTGCTGGCGCGCCGCGGCCGACAGCACCATGGACTTCTCGAACACGGCCGTGACGATGGCGCTGCGGAACTGCAGGCCCGTCTCGTAGCAGTAGAAGAAGTACTGGCGCAGCGCGAAGGACTGCACGACGCCCGCGACGAAGATGACGGCGGCGTACGTGAGGCCCTCGGACCGCGGCGCCGCCGGGTCGCTCAGGTACGCGATGATGTCCTTGATGACCATGGGCCCGACGAACTGCAGCGAGTCGTGGACGAGCTTGAGGACGCCGGCCACCACGAACTTCAAGCCGAAGGCCTTGCCCAGCGCAAGGACGAGGCTGGGCTTGCCGGAGCGCGTCTGCTGCGCCCAGGCGTCGGCGAACGTCCGGGAGACGCTGGCGGCGCGGTTGTGCGGGTCCAGCTGGAACAGGTCGTCGTTCTCGAGCGGCCGCTCGTTGCCCAGCTTCATGAGGGGCGTAACCCACGAGAAGAAGACGTTGCCCAGGCAGCCGGACTGCTGCGACGGGTAGCGGTCGCCCAGGCCGGGCGCGTCCACGGGCATCCATGTCTGCTTGTCGGGCGCGGCGGCGCCGTCGTGCACGACCGTCACGCCCTGCAGCAGCGGCTTGCGCTCCTCTGGCTTGGAAGGCGCCATCCGACAGTCGTTACGCGTGGGGGTCAACGGACTCGATCAACGGTTGAAGCTCTTGTCACCCGTGGCGCCGATTGGAAACTGACGCGTCCAGTCGGTGGACCACAAAAGCTCGGATGCATAATCTGAAGAGTGATGGTTTTATTTCAGAAGAGTGAGGGTTCTGTTTACGTTGGCAAATACCGGTAACTAGGATACGATTTCGAGTTTCTGTAGTTCGTCGAATGTGTAGATTGAGCGATGCCGTCACATCGGGCGACGGGGGCTGCTGATCATTTGAGCTAAGCAAACAGATATCCCAGCCGAAAGGAGCTTGCCGGTGGTGCGCTCAATGTCGGACCGCCTCGGGTTTCTCTGTTCGAGCGACTGCAACACCAGAACGGGTCCAACTTCCATCGATTGGCAGCTAATTGAGCTGCCCGCTCCAGAAAAGCCTCGTTGGCGTCGCTCTCGGCAGAATCCAAGACGCCACCTAGCGCTCAAACTCTGCGTCGCAAGATGCTGTCGATTGCCTCGCTCCGGGAGAAACTCCCTTCCAGCGGTGTCACCGTCGGCTTGGGGGGTCTCGTGCTGGCCTCCGTCGCCGTCCTCCTCCTGGTCAAGTCTCGCAACGAACCAAACGACAACGACCCGACCAAGTCGGAGCATCGCAAGGTTCACCGCCCCGACTCGACACTTCCGCTTCTGGAGAACACGCTCGATATCCTTCGAGCTGCTCGCGATGGCGACATGCACGACCGGACGGCGGAGATCTGCGCTCAGCTCAACGGAGAGCCCGTTCTCTTCCGCTCCATCGGTATGCCCGACGAGTTCGTGGTCTCCAGCCCCGAGGCGTTCGAAGATGTCCTCAAGACCCAATTCAGCAACTTTCCCAAAGGTTCCTACATGCGTGAGAACCTGAGGGATCTCCTTGGCGACGGGATCTTCGCTGCTGACGGGGGGCAGTGGGTGCACCAACGCAAGATGGCTAGCAACCTCTTCACCATGAGGGCTCTACGAGACTCCATGACAGCCACGATCCAGCGCCACGCTCTTGTACTTTACGACATAATGCAGCGCGCAAGTGACTCTGGTGACACGCTCGACTTGTTCAAGCTTTTCAATCGGTTTACGATCGAGGCCTTCGCAGAGATTGTCTTCGGCGTGCACATGAGCTGTCTGGGCTCGGATGAGGAGCACCCGTTCCAGAAGACATTTGATCATGCGCAGAGAGCGCTGCTCTTGCGCTTCGTACGTCCGGGCTGGTTCTGGAAGACTCAGCGGTGGCTGGGAGTGGGTGTGGAAGGCGAGCTCAAGCACGACATGGACGTGATCAATGCCACGGTGCTGGACATCGTGGAGGAGGCCCTAGCAAGGCGTGGCGACGACGGTGAAGATGACGGTGTCACCGTCGCAGGGAGGGACATTGTCTCCCTCTTCCTGGGCAGTGTCGGTAGCTCACCAAGTGCTGGCACTCGGCAGTTTGACCCCATGTACCTGCGCGACATCGTGGTGAATTTCCTCATCGCTGGACGAGACTCGACGGCTCAAACGCTCAGCTGGTTCTTCCTCAACCTCACCAAGAACCCTCGTGTCGAGAGAAGAATTCGAAGCGAAATCGCCGAGAGACTCCACAAGGCTGGGGGCGAGGCGACTGCTGCTACCAATTCGGCGATGCAAGACGTGAGCGAGCTCGTGTATCTGGAAGCTGCGTTGAAGGAGACGCTCCGCTTGCACCCACCCGTTCCGATGGTCCTGAAGTACGTGGTGGAGGACACTACGGAACTTTCGTCAAGGGGGACACCATGATAGTTCTGGCAACGTACGCGATGGCGCGGATGCAACGAGTGTGGGGGGCCGATGCCGCAGAATTCAAACCCGAGCGATGGATCGACTCTGCGACTGGAAAGTTGGTCAGCGTGTCCTCCTACAAGTTTGCGTCATTCAACGTCGGTCCTCGTTTGTGTCTTGGAATGAACCTGGCCATGCTCGAGATGAAGCTGGTCGTGGCAGGGCTGTTGAACAAGTTTCACATCGAAGTGCAGGACCCGGAGAAGGTGACGTTCGACGTGTCGTTAACTCTGCCCCTGAAGGGCTCGCTCGACGTTAAGGTTTCTGGTGCTAGTTTCATGGGCAGCCCGGACTTTTCATAAGACCTTGTACTTTGCGGATGCTAGCAAGCGTCCACGGAGTTGCATTCCCCTTCATCGTTGATTCCTGCTTGGTTATTTTGACAAAAAATCTCGTCTAGGGACCTTCGTATCGCTGGCTTCGCGTTTGTTGAAAGCCCACATCAACAAGGAAGACGAGATCCACCGCCCCCTGCTCGACCAGTCTGCTGTGGGAACACATGGGATCGACTACGTGGTTCGCTTCGTGGAGATCTGTTGACTTTAGCGTCCAAGCGAAAGCAGAGAGACGGCCAACCTCTCCAAGTTCACTCCTCTCTCACGGTCTCAACGTACAAGTTCTCGTCGTTCTCTGATCCATTTCCAGTCCGGACTTCACGTGAGACCTCCGCATGTTCAATGCGTAGTGTACTCGCAAGTCTCAGCTCCGATCTGTGCCACCTCAATAGTGCAGAGTTACAGCTCCCTGCTTGTGACAAGCATGTGCCAATTGCCAAGGACGTTGGACTTGGCGGATGGTCGAAGCAAGCGTGCCGAACGTAGGAATGCCCAGCTGGGGCCACTGCAACATTGTAACCCTGATGACACGCAATCTCTGCCAGTCGGGCGTGGCATGAAGTCAGAAGTGTCCGATGGTCCCAGGGCACATCAATTGCCAGATGCCACACAGCGGACCTCTCTCTGAACCACGAGGATAATGAGCACAGCCTCCGGACACTTCGTGTGTCAGCCGCACGATAAAGGTCTCACTTGTCATCGCCCCCAGGTCGAGCACAATGCTGTCGGTCTCGGCACTGAAGCTGGAGCACCCTTTGTGCCATGCACTGGCCGTCACGAGTATGCTGCTGCTCCCGGTCGCGCTCCAGTTGACAAGGCGCTCCAGTTCATCGTCGACCGAGTCGGACGCGACGGGAGCCCGAACGCAGTCGGAACCGGAGCGACAGGAGGCAGCTCGACCGCCTTGGACGCTTCCAGTGCTCCACAACACGCTGCAGCTGCTGCTACTATGGATAGCAGGCGGTGACCTCCACGACTGGATCACGAAGAATTGTGAGCGGTTTGAAGGCAGACCGTTCGCTGTGAAGGTCTTGGGGCTGCCTGAAATGCTGGTGGTCGCTACTCCTCAGGCGTTCGAGGACGTGCTCCAGCACCAGTTCCTGAACTTCCCAAAGGGGCCTAATTTCCAGGAGAACATGAAGGATTTACTGGGCGACGACATCTTCGCGGTCGACGGGCTCAAGTGGGCGCACCACCGCGACGTCGCGCGCGGGTTGTTCCGGACGCAGGAGCTTCGCGAGTGTTTGACTGAGGCCGTCACCCGGCACACCGTCGCCCTGCACGACGTGCTGAAGACGGTGTGCGCCAGGAATCGCTCCGTGGACTTGTACAAGCTGCTGAGCTGCTTCTCGACGGAGGCGTTCACGGACGTCAGCTTCGGCGTGACCATGAACTGTCTTCGAGCCAACAAGGAGCTCCCGTTCCAGGCAGCGTTCGACCGTGCGCAGCAGTTAACAGCGCAGCGCTTCGTTCGACCGCGTTGGTTCTGGAAGCTGCAGAAGCGGATGGGCTTGGGCGTGGAGGACCAGCTCCAGCTGGACGTCAAGGAGATCGACGCGGCCGTGCTGAGCATCGTCCAGCAAGTCCTCGCCAATCGTGCGTTGTCTGCCGATGACGGTCAGTCAAAGAACCGGAGCATGCTGTCGCTCTTCCTCGATACGATAGCCAAGTCGCCCGCGACAGAGCAGCAGCTTGATGACCCCGTGCACCTGCGCGACGTGGTCGTCAACTTCTTGGTTGCTGGCCGTGACACGACGGCTCAAGCCCTCAGCTGGTTCTTCTTCAGCGTCAGTCAGAACCGGCGCGTGGAGGCCAAACTTCGACGAGAGATCGCCAAGAAGCTGCCAGAGCTCACGACGTCCGAGTGCTGCATACCAACGCCCCAACAGGTCAACAGACTCGTGTATCTCGAAGCCGTGATCAAGGAAACACTGCGTCTGTATCTGTCCACGCCGATCTCTCCCAAGTACGCGGTACGGGACACGGTGCTGTCCGACGGGACTTTCGTGCCCGCAGGGACGACGGTCTGTCTCCCATTGTACGCTATGGGCCGGATGACTCACGTGTGGGGCCCGGACGCCGCCGAATTCAAGCCCGAGCGCTGGATCGACCCCACCTCCAAGAAAATCATCAGTGTCTCGGCCTTCAAGTTCGTCGCCTTCAATGCCGGACCTCGAATGTGTCTCGGAACGTCACTAGCTGGTCTCGAGCTGAAGCTGGTGGCGGCAGCTCTACTCAGTCGCTTCCACATCCACGTGGAGAAACCGGAAGCTGTGGGCTACGAGTTCTCGCTCACCCTCCCGGTCAAAGGCCCCATGAACGTGAGACTGGCACGAGTCTCCGCTGGTTTCGCGTAATTGGTCATCGTCCATTTCTTCAAAAACTGGTTCGAAGATGGAAGCGGGTGAGCCGAGATCTGCGCTCCGCCGTCAAGAGGTGGTGCTCCTGCACTCCCCGTCGTACCTGGAGGCGCTGGGTCGACTGCCGGTGCATCAACAGCGAGAACGGAGGACGTTGGCACTGCTCGAAGCCTGTTTCCCGGGTGGAGAACTCTCGCAACATGTTCAACTCGTTGCACCAACAGTTGCTACTCGAGAGCAGCTCGAAGCATTCCACTCACGTGACTACATCGACGTTCTCTATGAATTCGGAGCTGAGAGTGAGTCGCTCTCAGCGGCCCAAGGGCAAGAAGAGAAGCAGCTACTAGAAGAATTTGGGCTGGTGGACGATGCCTACGTGTTTCCAGGGCTCTTTGGGTACTGCTCGTACGTCGCTGGCGCTACGTTGACTGCTGTGGACGCGCTACTGCATCTAATGAAGTCTCGGCCACGTGATGAGGTGGTGCTGCTGCCACCCGTTGCCATGAATCTTGGAGGAGGGAGACACCACGCCATGCGATCGCAAGCGAGTGGTTTTTGCTACGTCAACGACGTGGTGCTGGGTGTCCAGCGACTGGTTTCGAAGGGAAGAGTGAAGCGAGTGCTGGTCGTGGACATTGATGTGCACCACGGAGACGGTACTCAAGAAGCGTTCTACTACAGTGAGAAGGTCACCACGATTTCGTTTCATCTCCGCGAGCCTGCGTTCTTTCCTGGAACTGGTGCTGACTCGGAAGCTGGAGCTGGTCGGGGCAAACACAACAACGTGAACGTTCCGCTGCAGCGTGGGATCACGGACGATCAATTCCACGCGCTCTTCCAGCGCGTTGTGGACAAGGCTGTCGAGGCCGTGGAGCCGGAGATGGTAGTGCTCGTTTGTGGAGTCGATACGCTCGCACGAGACCCACTGGGAGGGTTCAATCTCACCAGCGGAGGCATTTGCGACTGCGTCGAGTCCGTGATGGCACTGCAGCTACCCGTCCTACTGCTTGGTGCGGGAGGTTACAGCGGAGCTGACGTAAACAAAACCTTCGCTGCTGTTGTTGCGACTGTGATCGGTCAGCGTCAAAACCTTCCGGATCAAATCCCTGAACACGACTACTATGAAGAGTAAGAAGCGGCTCAGTTCGTATCTGTTCCTCGTCTGTTGCTTACGCACCTTTTGGAATGCTTCGTGTTACCTTTTCGTAGGTATTTGCCGAATGTGCAGCTCGCTACGACCGCAGTTGCTCATCGTCCAAACCTCAACATGGGAGAAACCTTACTCGAGACGGGAGACCGTGCCATCGCCACGCTGGAACAAGCTGCGTCAATTCGACAGAGCAGAACCCAGCAAATCCCCCAGAAACGTACTCGTGACGGCACTTCCTGCTCATCCGTCTAAGAGGAACTGAAAACCTCGGCTGCACAATTGACCCCACGCAGTAAATTACCACTGCTACGTCTAGGGCAGATGCACAGATCGGGTTCGTGAGAACTTCTTCGGAGCTGGTGGAGGACGCAGCGATCCCGATCGATTAAGTGGGGGGACTTGCTTGGCTTGCTTGACTGGACGTGGCAACTGGACTTGGGGCTGCGTTCGTGGCCGGTGCTCTTGCTGGTGGTAGAAGTAGTTGTAGTTGAGCTGCGTCACGATTTCGTTCACGTGAGGGGAGGCGCCGTGCTTCTGCATGGCTGTCAGCATAACTACCAGGAAATGTGATTGCCGTTTGAACTCCTTTGAACTTCTTGCCATGTCAGACTGAAGAATACCAAAGTCGGGGTGCTCCAGCAGACGAACACTCGACACCTTCTGATCACCTTTCTTGGCTACTTGATCCGAATCCGAATCCGAATCCTCGTCTTCAGCTTCACTCCAGCAATCGGGAAAATATTTGTGCATGTTCCGGTCTACCGCGCTGACAAACTCATCAACTTGGCCAACGAAGCGCAAGATGTGGTTGAAAGTCGTCAGGATGTACTGAACCACGGTCGCATGCTATAAGCAACAAAAAATATCATTAAATGCAACGTTCACAGGTCCAACGAACGGCAGCGTCGTACCTTGTCCAGAAGAAAGAAGCGGTTCAGGAGGTGGTACAGATACTGCTCGTGAGTATCGTCCATCTTCGATGATAACGATGGCAGCACGCGTATGCAACAAAGACCGAAACACTTAGCGATCGTTGCATGACTGCAAAAAAAAACACCAAAAGCTCGTTCTATACCTCTGTCAAGCTTCGTGAGGATTGCAGAATCCGCTGGTACTTGGACCATCCTTCGCTTGATATCTTTCGTGCAGAAGATGTGAGTGCAACCAGGCTAGCAAACATGCCATAGATCATACTCGTACCTGACTCGTGAGATAGCTCAGCAAGCTCTTCGTGTAATGCAGCATATCAGCAATTTGAATGAGTAGTTGACGCATATCCTCCTCAATACTGAAGGAAAGCTGTGAGTTTCCAGCAACGCAGACACATAATTAAGAGCTAGCGTGTACGTACAATGAGTAGCTCCGACGATGCCGAAGGGTGGACTTAAACTGAAAGTTGGAAGCAGTGAACACGGGTTAGCAAGTGTAGTGGTGAAAGTGCACTTGGTGCTTTAAAGCTCCATACCTTGACCACGGCTGACTCCACAGCCTTCACCTGAACGAGGAAAACTCCAAGCCTTGAGTACTTCTGCATGATCGATGCGCTGAAAAGTACACGCAGAGGCTGTTGCGCAGCAAATGTGAAGTGCAAGCACTTCATTGTTGCAATGTCAACTCTTGCACCGCTGGTAGTATTTTCCAACAGATTGAAGTCCACTCGAACACACAATTGACCACCAATTCGCCGTTGTGAAGATGACAGTGAATTATCCTCGAACACTCCTTGGACCGCACTCTGATGGAATGAGTTTATCTGCTCACTGTCAGCCCATGCGACGGGATTCGCTTGCATGTGAGCAACCAATCTTTCACTGAAAATGTTGAAAACATCTTGCTGTAGTACGTGAAGTATGAAAAATGTTTGAATAACTCATCAATACCTTCACTGCAGTCATCATATACGCAATTGGCTTACCTGTTCCATAAGGACAAACATCCGAAGCGCTTCTACGTGGTCCATGTAATGCATTTCATCTCGAAAGATATCGGTGATCTCGCCGTTGAGCTCTCGGCACTGCAACAAATCATAAATGAACAAGAGTTAGCACGATAACGAACACGTGAAAAGAAAAAGAAACCCAGACTTGATATGCTGTACCTTGCTCTCGACGTGTCTAGTTAGACATCGTTCCAAAATCCGGTTGAAAGGTACGCATTTCAGCATTAGTTGATTTGGGTCTTCGTCAGTGCCTCGCGTTAAAGCCGAGAAGATACCACTGTTTCGTCTGCACCCCATCGTCTCGAGCTCAGTTGTAAGTGACTTGTGCAAAGAGGGACCAAGTCGTTCAGGTTTCGCCAAGGGACCTGCTGCTGTATGCTGCTGCTGCTGCTGCTGCAAAAACCGATTCTTCATCTGTCGACTGGCCAGTGCCTCGTTCATGAACTCGATCATTGATTCGAGGAATGCCGGCACAAGAGACCGATTTACTTCGAACGGGGCCAGCGACATCAGCCCCTCTCGAAAACTCTGGTTTCGTTCGACCATTGGAGAAGCACCAACGCTCATTGATGCAGGGGTAGCGAAAAACAACTCTCCATCCAGGGGGATCGTTGCAAAATGCCCCCGTTCAAAGACCATTCGATTGATCAGGTCCAAATACGGATCCAGGGCCCCAATAAATAAATGCAGTAGGATATCGGATCGCGATATACTGCCAGCAACTCGTGCATTTTCATCGGCTACCACACCCTCGACATATTCTACTTTCATCAAGTGGTAGAGTAAATCTAGCACGCACTTTGCTCGCTCAGCACGCTTCACTTCGTGCCAGTGTCGATCGGACAACCCCTCGAAGCATTCCACTAAGACCCCCTTCAGCCACGAAATCATCCTGAAAATATCCTTCAAGCCGCCATAAATTCCAAGCAAGGTGGGCTGTCGTGCATTAATTCCAGACCATGGACTAGAGGTCTCCTCTTGTAGTCCTCTTGCGGCGTTGGTTTGTTCCTCTACGCTGCGGATTGAGTCGTTCAAGCTCCCCACAACCTCTGAGACAGCGCTGGCCAGACCCTCCAGGGTCACGCATCGGTGCTGCTCACTCAAGTCTCGCGCTCGGCGAATAAACCCAAGCAGATCTCGAAGCAACTGCAACTCGGTCGCTGCTTGCGCGAAGTCGTCCAGCGTGCGTTGCAAAGTCAAGGGCGAGAGATGTCCGATCGCCACACTTTGTGACCTTCGAGACCGCTCCACAAGCTTCGTCTGGAAATCGACACTGAAGATGGACGGCGCAGGCCTGACTGGTCGACATTCAAACAAGAACGAATCCACGCCATCCATCGCTTCAAAGACCATGCTCACCACAGTCGCCTCGTGGATAAGTCTACGCGGGATCTTATCCTTGGTTGCCACTGTACCGTTAACCACCGCTTCACACAACAGCCACGGTCGCTGCAACGTAAATGGAACCAGCGTCCTCTTCTCCAACGCGCACGATGGGTCCTCCACATCTTCAACTTCCACATCACTCAGCACACTAACTTCCGGATAATACCGACACACCAACTCATCCTGCTCCACCGCCTGCTCCGCTCCCTCCACCCGTTTCCTCTCCATCTCCTGTCGTCGCGCAACTTGCTCCGGACTCGTCACCACCTGCTGCCGGTGCCCACCACCCGCTTCATCTTCCAGCACTTCACTCGACCTCTTGGCGTTGCGTGGACGCGTGTCCACCCTGCGGTGCGTCCCCGCGTCCCTCTCGTCGCTGCTCCGTTCCCAGTCGCTTTCGTCCTCGCCACTGTCCTCCCAGGGCTGGTACCACTCGTCGTTGGTGGAGATCTGGAAGAGCTCGTCCACCAGCTGGTCCTGCATCGTCTGGAGCTGCTTCTGCTTGAGTTGCTCCTGCTGCAGCACCGTCTTCCACCTGCTGCTGCTGTCCAGCGGATCCACCGCCACCTCGTGGTCCGCGGCGGTCGTCGGGGACGTGGCCAGCTCCAGCAGGAGCTTCAGCACTTGGGCGTCGCATTGCGCAGCCAATCGCAGCAGCTTCTCGGCGCGGTCCTCGAGCGAATGCACGCGGAACTTGGTGGCGAGCGCGTGCGTTTGAGCCTCCACGTCTTGCGGCAAAGTGTCCACGAACCGATGCGCGTACAGCTGCCCCACGACGCGGTCCGCGCGCAGCAAGAGCGTCTCACTGGAGAGCGGAGCCTGCGCTTCCTCGTCGGGCCGGCGGCTGTCGCGCACGTGCGCGCAGAGCTGCGCGGCGAGCGGCCGCCACTCGCGGGTCCACGCCGGCACCGGAGCCATGTCCGTGGGATTTCAAGTGCTGTCATTATTTCATGTTAGTGACATGTTGAAGTGCAAATGGCTACATCGTTGTTTAGTCGGTGGTGTTGGCTACGGGGAGGTCGATGAGGAAGAGCACGGCGGCCAGCTGCCCGCCAAAGGTGAAGTCCCCGGTGCTGGTCTTGAGGAAGTTGCAGTCAAGTTGGTTGAAGGAAGTGCGAGACGTCGGGAAGAGTGTGGGGTGCTGGCGCAGTGGGGAGAGCGGGGGGTGAGGGGATCCTGGCGGAGAGAAGGTGCCGGCACCGGAGAAGGAGGCGAAGCGGCCGCTGGACGACCGAAGCAACGCGTGCTGTGGCGACGGCGCGTCGGCGTTGTGGCGTCGCAACGTGCCGGCAAAGTTGAGGTTGTACTGCTTGCGGTAGTCTTGGAATTCCAGGTCCGTCTTGTCGATGAGCTGGTCGACGTACTCGATGGGCTCCAGTTCAAAGAGCTTCTTCATCACGACTATCAGCAGTGCAGATTCTTCTCCGACGTCATCGTCTGGTGCAGGGGCGGCAGGCTTCTCCGGCTGCTGTTCTTTTCTAGACAGCAAGGCAAAGCGCGGCCATCGCTGAGCATACCGCTTCGCTGTTTTCTCGACAATCTGCAGGCAACACACAAGTTAGAGGCCACAAAGCTCGTTTTCGAGGAAGGTCGAACGCACGTTGCGCCTTTCCGGCGATTGCGTCTGGAGATGCAGCTGAAGCATCGCTTGAGTCACACTGCGAATCTGGTCGATGTGTTCGTCGTCATGGATCGTCTTGAGAATGGAGAGAGCTGGTTTGAAGTAGTCAACTGCGCGATAGTGCTCGTCTAGATCTCGAGACAAGCTCCCGAGTTGCAGGTACGACTTCATCATGTCCTCGTGGTTCACGGGGAGCACTTCCTTGCGAAGGCGTAGCCCTGTTAGCGCAATTCCGTACGCAGTTTCTGCAGCTTGACTTCCGCACACTTGTGTGCGCAGAGTCGCAAGGAGGTAACAGCATTCCGCAGCAAACTCTTTGTACACCGGTACGTCCTCCACGGGGTCCTGAAAATGTTTCTCGTACACTGAGAATGCGTCTTCCAAAACTCCGATTATCGCCTCGCCGCCGTTGGGGTTGGCTGCGAACATTAACATCCCTTGCTGGCGTCTGATGTCAGCGTAGAGGAGGCTGGTCTTGCCAAAGCAATCACGCACAAGCGCCACGCAATTTTGTAGAATCTCCACCGCTTGCTCCGGTTCACCTAGATCCCCAAGAATTTCGGTCATTGTCATGTACGTATCGCAAAGCAGAGGGTGAACAGGTCCAAGGTGCCACTGGATAGGCTCTAAAGCCTTCGCAAAACACTCCTGGGCGCCGGATAAATCACCTGATGCATGTTTCAGTTTCATGAGAACCGTGTACGCTCGGGTCAGCTCCGCGTGATTGCTAGGAGAGTCCTCTATCGCTAAGGTCGCCAACTGCTTTGCTTGATCGTGCAAATTCATTGCTAGTGAAATGTTAGCTGCGCAAGTGAGCAAATGGCAAATTGACAGGTTGCGTTCATCGCTCGGTGCGGTTTCCAGTATGGACATGTGGAATATGATGCTGGAAAGGGTACTGCTGAACTCTCTTGCGGCGATGAAAGCGTCGGAGCTTCCCAGTACCTTCTCACACTCTGCTGTCGTACGAGCCAGTAGTGTCGTGCTGGGACTAATGCATTGAATGTACTCAAGTGCAAGCGGTTCCACGCCTTTAAAATTGTAATTCATGTGGTCGCTGAAGTAACCCCCCGTCTGGAATTGCAGTGCATGGAACAACTGCGGCAAATGAAGCAAGTCCTCACTGATGATGGTATCCAAGCTGAGAGCATCACGCGAAATGTCGAATTTGGCGTGTACTTGCGGCAGAATCCTCTCCTCCCAGAATGCTTTTGAGTCAGGCGACGAAATGCCGAGCACGAGGTTGAAAAATTCCACTGTAACTTGCGAGGCTTCCTCTTGGAGCGCCAACTTTGCCAGTGCTCGAGCGGTAGCAGGGTCAATGTTGCGGCAGCCGTCTTCGTCGTCATGTAGGCCACAACTTTCTGCGTGCCGTGGCGCTTTTGTCTGCCTCAAAATCGCTGTGGTTGCTTCCAGGAGAATTGTTCGCAGGGATGCTCTGAGCTCAACTTTGCAGGCTCTAGCCACCATTTCCGCAAGCAAGACACGACGAATGTGCTTCAGCGACGCGAGCTCGTAGCAAGAAGCAAGGTATCGCACATTGATGCCTTCTTCATGCAATGCTCGTGTGAGAGAACGACTATCAATCACTTGAACCGTGGCATTTTCTAGGTCTGCAACAAATTCAGGGATGACAATAGTGTGCAAGCATTCGCGCGCACTTATAGCAGACTGCTGAAGCAGTTGTGCCTCTAACTGAGACTTGTTAGAGGCACTTTGATCCACACATGGCTCTTGTTCGATCGAAATGTGGGCATTGGAGTGAAGTGGTAACTTGTTCCCGTGCATCCGAACGAACTCGGGACGCATTTTGTACAGCAAAACTTCGTGGGCAATTGCATCAGGCTCATCGCTTGATACGTCGGCTGGAATAAGGTCGGCAAGGTTTTGCAGGTTAAACGCAACAGCACCATCCCTGGTTTCAACCGAAAGTCCTGCACTGATAGGAAAGAAGGCAGGAACCGTGGTGCCAGGAGATGGAGCGTGCTGCTCGTCGTTAGGAGCATGCAGGCTATCCGTCAGAAGTCCAAGATTGTCGAATACGATTTTGAGCTGTTCACAAAGCTGTTTCACGTTCGCTTGGGTCGCCAAATTGCGTCGTGTGCTTTTCAGCGCTGGCTGCGACGATGCGATCACGAATGCTCGAAACCCGAGATGGTCTACAGTGCACTGAAGGGGAACCTGGAGCGCTACGCCTTGCAAACTTGACTGTCTTCCATCATTGATTTCCTCGATAGCCTCGTGTATTGCCTTTGCAGCACGGACTTGGTGACCTGCCATTCTGTGAAATATTGCCACCGACGCTGCACGTTGCCGTTTATCGTGAGATACACCACTCATGGAATTGTTAGAGCAGAGATAAACCAGCAAGCCGTCGCGCTGGTACTTGAACACCACGGGTAGCAGAGCGCTATGCTGCTGAATACCATCAGTCGCAAAAAAGTCGTCTCCTTCAAGAATCTGAGGCCGCAAGGTCTTATCCTCGTCCTCTAATGCCATCTCCGCCACGATTTCACGCACGAATATCTCGGCAGCCTGGCGAAACTCTGCTAGAACGCCTGATACCTCGGAACCGACAGCGAATACGTCGGAAGAAGGACCTGTGGACAGGATAGCGTAGTATCTTTGGTTCCAATCTGCCCTTCCAAGAGAAAGCAAGCGTTTAGATGCCGAGACACGAGTACTGGACCCACGCGAGGAGCTTTTCTCGGGCTGCTCAGGTGGATTGCTCATTTCTGCTACTATCTGGTTGTTTGCACGCTCAGCCTTCACTTTGGCCATCACTTCTTCTGCACAGTAGTAGCTTTGAAGCCAGGTAAGCAACCTCGTTCGCGTGATTACACCATGGTGACCGAGCTCAAGTTGCTGCTGCATCAGCGCAAACTCCGAACCTTTTCCTTCCCAGCCAACGTGAAGTCACCAAAAACAAAAGAACAACGACGATGTAAGGAACCACACAAAAGGGACGCGAGTTTGATCGTGAACACACCATGATCTTGTGTAAAAGGATATAGTTTGAAGCAACCCGTGCAGTTTCCCTGTTTCGATTTTCCCTGTGTGTCGAGGATCAATCTGTAGTGACAATCATCGTTTTCAGCTCAATATTCGAGTCGCCTCGGCTTCGGCTGAATCCAATCGAATGTACCTCTGAGAAAGCTTCTGCAACTCGCCGAATCTTCTCCGCAATGCTGTACAGACACAAAGCATAGCGTAAACTTCGACACCTCCTGTTCGTACTCCCAATGACGCACTTCATACACTGGGGAGACGTGGGCATCAGCTAGAAGACACAGGCGCGACTGGCAGCACCGACAATACACACTCAGGATCCAACCTCACACATATCCCCACGTGCACAACACTCGCTCACCGTAAGTGCGAACCTCCACTCCGCCAGCTCCTTCTCCGACGAGCACGCAAACGTCACTGCCTTCGACGACTACAGGCGATAGCAGCATCTCTCTCCGTTATTATCAACCCATAATATTCGCCCTATGCATTGTGCAATGCAGTAACCCACCTTCTCTATAGACTCGAGCTGGAATGCAAACTTGCGGTTCACTTTTTTCTACACTCAAAGCAGCAAATGCCGTCCAGTCAGTCTCTACCGCTACGGTAGGTGCTGTTCATCGTGAACTGGCCTCGTCGACTGGGGCGAACTTGTAGTCCATGAGCTCGTAGGAGCTACTCCGGCGCGAGCTGCCGAGCGAGAAAACTTGCTGCTCCACGGCCATGGGGAAGCACTTGAGCAGGGTCCCGTCCAGATGCACCCACTTCTCGGTCCATTTCGGCCCGAACAGGCCGGAGCCAAGCTACACCGACGGGGGAACAGCAAGCGTTAGCACCACGGCAGGATGCATAGCGATGGCAGAGGCAGGCAGCACCTTGTGCAGCTTGCCGGACTTGGGCTCCATCGTCACGATCTTCAGCAATTGGCGCGCCCCTTCACTTCAACGTCAAAGTTGGTGTGGGCCACTGCGCGCGTATTTTTGTGCGCGCCTCACCGACGGAATGTGCTGGCAAAATGCGGTGCCGCGATTGGTCGCGCTCCGGGAAATCCCTCTTCCCTAGAATATTAATCCACAAAAGCTTAGTAGAAGGGGATCTAATTAATCGGTTTGCCAGTTTCGTTCTCTATATACCTTAAGAATTGAATATTATCCTAGCCATCCACTGACCCAACTACACCCACCATTCCGAGATTGGCAGCGTCCGACACACCCGCCCGAGACAAACATGAGCGCGACCGAGGCGGCCTGGAGCAAGGAGGAGGTGGTCACGGCCTTCGAGGACGCGGGCAACCTCAAGTTCCTGGAGCACCTAAACCTGTCCAACACGGACACGTGCTCGGAGGCCTCGCCCGCCTACATCTTCTACATGCGCGGCCTGCAGTGCTCGCGCGACCCGCGCCTGGCCTACCACTTCTGGGCCAACTTCGCGGGCCGCCACCAGTTCCACCTGTTCACGGGCCAGCCCAAGAGCGAGTGCATCAACGCCGCCATCTTCCTGTACGTGCCCGACCTGGACGCCATCGAGAAGAGCCTCGCGGCCGTGGCGGACGAGCTCCAGGGCACCAAGTTCGCCTTCGAGCGCGTCAACCGCGGCGCCGAGACGACCGTCGCCTACCCGCAGGAGAAGTGGCACGAGCTGTTCGACACGGCCAAGTACGACCACCTCAAGGTGAACGACCCGTACGGCAACGAGCTGCGGCTCAACGTAACGCCGCGCAACTACAAGGCCATCAACCTGTCGCTGGGCAAGACGCTGCCCGTGACGAACGACGTGGAGGGCGTGGCCCAGGGCTTCCCGTTCCTGCTGTACCCGTGCCGCCCGGGCATCGCGCAGGGCATCTCCCGCTTCTTCGAGCACTACCTGGGCGCCAAGACGGTGGTGACGAAGAAGGAGGGCAACACGGAGCTCTACCGCACGGCGGTGTTCTGCGGCCCCCTGCAGACGATCGTCTTCGACGAGCAGGAGTCCCAGAAGGACAGCAAGGGCGAGTACGACGGCCACCACGTGTGCATCCACATCGACCGCTTCAAGGAATTCTACGACAAGGCCTTCAACGACGCCATGCAGTGGAACAACGTGCTGTTCTTCGACCGTTGCGACTCGTGGTTCGAGGCCGAACGTGACCAGCAGTACCGCATCCTGCACCTGATCGACCCCGTGGACAAGAAGTTCCTCATGTCCTTCGAGATGGAGATCCGCTCGGCGCAGCACTTCCGCTACCTCATTCACCGCAGCGACGTGACGGAGGAGGACGAGGCCGCCAACGAGGTGCTCCGAAAGAAGAACCTCTAGATTTGTCGTGCAGGTTTGTTTTGCTGACAAATGATCGTTCGGTGCGGCGCAGTTCTTGACCAAGTCTGGTAAGCACTCCGTCGGTTGATAGTGGTAATACAAAGTGACAATGTGCTCGCAGGTGCCGGTGCAGTGCAGTTAAAGGGTTAAACTCGTGCTATTTTGTCTGGTAGTGAAAGGGTTAACCCTTTCACTCGCATTGCCCGCATACGAGAAAGACGAGTTTTTCTCCAAAACCAGCATACCTGGGAAAACCAGCATACTGACTAGGGATTGATAGTCAAATAGTATATTGATATGTTTGAATACATATTGAATATTGCTTACTCGGGTGTGTCGCAGTTCGTACAAGTTTAGGCCGTGTTCGACTTGGGTTGAAATTGCTGGTTTGCAGGGTAAATTGCAGTTTTGAACCCAAATAGCTCTTTCGACCTAACTCGAACACAGAAAGCCCAAAGAGCTTTTTCAGGCTGACGTCAGGCTAAAATGACTGGATCCGAAATTTAGGGAGTCCATGTTTTTCGCGAACCAGCTGCTTCAACCTCCCTCAAATGCGTATTTTGCAAAGGAGTTGGTTCGAGCCAAACAAGTCGAGTGTATTTGCCGTTTTAATTACTTGAACACGTGCCAATTAAGTACCAAAACCTTACAGAGTGCGACCTTGGCGCTTGAGTGCAAACAGAACGTCCGTAGAAGTCACTGTTTGCGATTCGTGTGCTCAGTGTATACGACCGCATCCTGAATAAGGTTATGAAGGAACACTTTGAGCACTCCTCGGGTTTGATCGTAAACGAAGGCCGACATCCGAGCGACCCCACCGCGACGAGCTAGACGGCGGATAGCCGCTCTTGAAATTCCGGCGAGATTATCGCGTAAGATGTAGGGGTGACGTTTTGCACCACCCTTTCCGAGCCCTTTTGCCGCCTTGCCACATCCAGTCATCGCCAATGATCTGCACCCTTGAATCTGCTTCCATCATAGCCTATTAGTGAGCGAGTGGGGCTATATCGTACCTTCATTCTTACCTTGCGCACCAAGATTGCTGTTGCCAATCGAACTCAAACTCCATCAGTGCAGCTATTCTCCGAGCTCGCAATCTATCTACACTTACCAATGCAAATTAGGCAAGAAGCACGCATATCAAGCTTTCGCTCACGCTTTCTCTCCTTTCGCTCTAGCTGGTACATGCTTTGGAGCTCTCGGACCACCACATTCTGAAACTGATTGAACTGCTCTTCCAGGGAGCAACAATTTCCCACGCAAGTGCATCGTGCGCGGCGTTCTCTCGCCTCCACAGCAGAGTAGTCAAGAGTTATGTCACAATCGTAGGATGAGCCCTCTTCACTGGTTGGCCTGGTTCCTGCCACAACCAGAACTGCAACACCAGCAGCGCCTCCTGCAGCATCCGCCGAGGAGATCGATACCGAGTCAGTGTTAGGACCGCCCTGAATTGAGTCAGAAACACCACCCTGTTGCATATCATTTGATCCCCGTTCATCCATCTGACAGGAATTCTGTTCAGCTTCAGCGCGGGCGTCAAGTGGAGTCGAATGTCGGAAGGGATTACGGTCATATTGGCGCCGGTATGCTCGCTCGTCGATCTAACGCTTCACGTCCCGCGACAGTATTTGCAATGTCGTCCGATAAGATTCATCGGTGCGCTCAAGCGTCCGCCAGAGGCTGTTAATGTGATAAGGCCGGGAGAAGATTCCCCCGACCCATCGTCTCGGCCGCCCATACTCTCGTCCCAGTCTGGACCCGGAGCTGATTGGTGGATGGATGCGGCGCAGTCTGGATTGTCGCACGGACTTCAACCCGGAACTGGTCCGGGATCTGAGTGGCGGCTTCAAATCGAGTGACAGTTCCGGACTCTGGGCTGTCAGGCTCAGAAAGTCTGGGCTGCCCCACTCTGAGCTAACCAAAATCCCGGGTGATCGGTCTGAGCTCCAACCTGGTTTCGGCTGTACCCGAGTCCTGGAGTCTGAGCGGCGGAGGTCTGAGTTCGTGTCAACGGAGTCCGAGCTGGAGGCGGTCTGAGCTGGGAGTCTGGGGTCTGAGTTGGTAAACCCAGACTAGTCTGAGGCAGAGGGTTGCTTGTCCGACGGCGGATTCACATTCAGTCAGCAACACCACCCGGTGATTGCAGACATAAATCAGCTGTGGCGCGACCGGTCGCACCCAAGTGCCTCACCCGCGGCGACCAATCCTGGGCGTGAACAGGACCACGTGTTCGTACGGCTGCCCGCAGCTCTGCCGATCCCGGCAGTGTGCGGCCAGCAGTTTATCAAGAGCTCAAGTCAACCCAACTGGCGATCGTCGAGCGGTCGCCTCATCATATCAAGATGTACCCAACGGGAGGTCCGCACCCCCACTTGAGAGGTCGATGTTTTGTATGTATTAAAGATTCAATCAGAGTCCGATTTGCGCCGAAGAACGCAGGCGCCTAGTTTGCTTGTGTAGGGAAGGCCATTGAGAGGTTCCAACAAAATTCAATCCACATAGCTACATAGTGAC
>LGTU01000471.1:0-51154 GCA_001314425.1 Phytophthora pluvialis | reverse complement strand
TGATGGGTTCAAAATTGCCTCCCATAATCCCAACTCTTGGCACATAGATCTTGCATTCTGGGGGAAACAACCGATTCTGACTGCTATCAACATCAACTCCCGCATCGGCTACGCCAAGCTCTTAGTGAATAAGACTGCACCTATAGTTTTAACAGCACTCAAAACGTTTGCTCAACTCCACAAAGTTGATATTTTAACGAGCGATAATGGTAGTGAATTCATGAATGCCCAAGCTCAAGAATTTTTTAAAGCCAAAAAGATTGAGCATTTCAACAACGAGCCCGGTGATCATGGGACTATGGGTAAAATTGATCCAACCGAACTATAAAGCAGAGACTAACCGAGATGTCTCCTCAGAGGATTACACCAAAAGCTAGTCAGCGACGTTATTGGCAACTACAACAGCACTGTTCATCGATCGATTGGAATGACGCCAAATGAAGCCAAAGGCCGAGTAATGGAGGCAGATCTGACGCATAACCAAGGTGAAGCTGATGAGATTGAGAACGAGTTCAGCGTTGGTTTAAATGTGCTCTACCGACTTAAGAAAGGGGCGTTTGACAAGGAAGCTGCACGTTGGAGCAAGGCTGTATATTCAGTGGTAGGGATTGACGGCTATCGAGTCCAAATCCGCTCGAAAAATGGGCATACGCTTTACAAGGCTCCAAATGACCTAAAAAGGGTTCAATCAGAGACAACTGATGCTACAATCAATCGAGGCGATATCCTTGAAGCTGAGAAAATCTTAGATCAGAAAAAGATGCGAACTGGTAAGTTAAAATACTTTGTTCGGTGGCTTGGAAATGAACCTGATTCCTGGGAGCCGCAAGATAATCTCAGAGGNCGGTGGCTTGGAAATGAACCTGATTCCTGGGAACCGCAAGATAATCTCAGATTGGTTAACAAGAGTAGGAGGTCGACTCTTGAAAAGGAGTATTGGGATTCAATAAAGAGCTGACCAACAAAAATGAGACATACTTAGCTTGATAATAAATTTGATAGAGACATCCTCTGTAGCTTTGATCAAGTATATTACTTCCACTATTTTATTGAGATTTTTGGAAATATCTGACTTGATATATATAGACACCAACCCACAAGAATGTGCCAGAACTGCTTACAAAAAGACCGTGAGCTTGGTAAGCTACGGCGAAAGTTGTGGGTCATTCAGGAAGTAAGCAGAATCAAGAACGAGTTGATGAATCTTGATGCAGTATCTAATTTCCGTAAAACGGTAGCAAATCGTCACTATTGGCGTGAATTAGAAGCAATATTTGGCGTTCCGTATCATTGCATCAAAGATCGATATTTCAATCTACTAAATGAAAGAAATCATATTTGTCATTCATATGCAACATTTCGCCACGATTCAGTTATGGCCAGCTACTGGTAGAAGCCCTAGGCAGGTCCGACGGGTGTCAACGGCGAGATGACCGGGATGCCAGCTGTCAACGTTGCAAATCGACGACAGGCCTGAGTACATGTCGTGCAAGCTATGTTACAGCAAACAAGACCATCGAGAACTCGGCGCAAAGAAAACCTCGAGTGTGTTCGAGTCTGTACGTGTGGACCCGAGTGCACCTTATTAGCCCCATTTCCTCTTCGGGGCTTTCGCTTGGTCTTTCCTGACAGTGCTCAGGCAAACAGTTGAGGCTGACGTTCACGTCGCCATTGTAGAAGCTACTCCTGCCCACTAAACTCTCTCTAGGCACCACGCTGCCTGCACGGCACCTTTTGTACCGGAGGTGCCGGTTTTGAGTTGCATGGACTAACCGACGATGTTTGATGGCTAGTACTACAACGTCAGTCTGTCTTGGTGCTGAAGACGTTCATCAAGCAACACCACCTTGTCTATTCTGGTTCATTGGGACGCAATGGGACGTGGAATGAATCGTGTTAGTCACTGCTGCAGTTATTTCTGATAGTTTCGTCATCCAAGCACCACCAGTGACTCCGCTCAGTGCGCGCAAGTGATCACAGAAATGCCGCTCGATTTTCAGGCCGAGGAGGAGTTGGAAGCAGCACGATACCAGCCCGTCTGCGCCTTGGCCGAGCAGCTTATGCCGAACAAGAACACGTGGAGCACGGTACCGACCGCCGACTGCGTTCTTCTCCGCCGATGAGCTGCCGTTTGAGGAGAAAAAGTTTTTCTGCTGGGAGATTTGGAACTCGCTCATGTTCTCGTGTATCGCGTCCATGGCCACCCTTCTGGCGAGTATGTTCACGCTGTACACTTTCATCGTAAGCAAGCAAGTGGAGCGCGTTGTCTCGAGTGAGACGGAGACCCTCACCTGGGCCGTCGTCGCCCTCATTGTTGGTCCGTTGTGTTTCGGAGTGGTGGCCCTGCCGGTCGTATCCGAGCATCCTGCAAGACTCCTGCTGTACTACCGCCTCTGGGAGCAAAAGATCGTCATCAACTTTAAAGAGCGAGGCTTAATGGACCCAGCGACGCGCTACAAGGTGGTGCTCATAGGTTTGACTATTGTCGGATAGCTTCTATATGACTGGTGCTCGGAGCACGTCCCCGACAAGAGGGCGTACACGTTCGTCGTGCTGCAGTCCCTTGGCGCCATGGGCTTAGCCACCTACAAGACGCTCTCCGTTGAATCGTATCTGCAAGGCGTCAACTGCGCTTTCAAGCACTACCAGGTCAGCAGTGAGGAGCTCGAAGGCGCGCAACCGCATGGCTATCGAGATCGGGCGGCCAAGGCCATCGAGCAGGTGCAGTTTGTTCCCGAGTCTTGTGTAAAGTACGACATCATGGCGATCCAAGCCTACGATGCTCAAGTTCTCACGAAAAAGTGGCGTGCAGCCAAGTCTGTACAGAACAGTGCTCACATCGCTGCGTGTAAGGAAGAAGAACAATGGCTGAAAGTGCTCGCGCTGTGGATCGGACGTCTCGGCAATACGAAAGAGACGTTCGAGACTCGCTGGGGCAACAAAAACGGCCATGCTTGAGTTTTACTTTGTACGCGCACAAGTTTGTGGTGAGCAAATGTTTTGATGATCCTCTGTGGCACAAGGCAGGAAGCTTCAGGGGCGTAAGCAACTCCACCGGACCGACCAGCGTGTTAGATACGTTTTCCCGTGTAGTTGGCGCTGCCATTTTAGTAATCGAGTTGTACGGCGTGCAGTCGACATACCTCTATTGCAGGATAGGCCAAACACTCTCCTCTATTTTCAATTCATTCTCACTTTTACTCCAAGCTCCAGAAGTCCCTCTCAAGCACGGCATCCTGGACCCGAACTGAAGGAATAAATACGGAGAGTTCCCATTGAATCCATGATCGGCGTTGGGAACGACAAACGCACTACGACAAACGAGCTGTAATACCTGGTCAAGTAACCAAGTCTTCTCGGTTCGTTTCGAAGGTGAGACTCGAGATACTGCAAGTTACTAAACGCCGAGCAAAGAGGCCCCGTATCAACTCCGCCACTGACACTCCGACAATTACTTGGTGCAGAAGATCGATGCGAGTCAAGATTAGCATGACAAGACACTGCTGGAGATTCGCAAGGCGGGAAGCCACCGTGATACGCAGCGATTGAAGGAAACAGGTTAATATATACGCTAGATGAATGCTTCGGCTAGACAACGCAGCATCGTGTAATAGCTTCTAGCGTCTAAAGCTGCGGCGGTGTCATCTTACTGGTTCTCAGCCTCGCTATCTTCTGCGTAGTCCGTTGATCTTTCGTCGTAATCAACTCGGGCTCGACGAAGGCGTCGGTGCGGAGAACAATCACGATGGGCACGTAGCCCTCTTCGTCACTAGCCTAACGGGCTCAACAGGTTCAATGGGGTCCAGGGCCTCCGGCTCACGGTTGCAGTCCTCGGCGTCGACGGACTCTTCGCTTCGCTCTCTTGGCTGAAAATGTCTAGCAACTCGCACGGCGGTGCGTACGTCATCTGCAGCGCTTTCGGACATGAGAGCACAAGCTCGGCAGTCCGGAAACAAAGGTTGCAGCCAGGCTCGTCGTTGGAAAAGCGGGTCGGTGACCGCCATGCGTCCGTCGCGCACCCTTTCCAGTGCAGCCCGTGCACGACGGGGCTTCAGGCAGGATGAGGACGCCTGGTAAGCGCAGAATGCAACGACCTTGAGCGAGCAAGTCTTGACGATGAAGTCTTGTCGAGTTGCTGCATCCCACGACGAGCGCCGGGAGGATGCTGCACTTTCACTAGAAACACTCCAAGTCCACCGTCTCCGTTGCCGTGTGCGATCGTTCCAAAGTGCCGGCTTCAGCTTGGAGCTCACCGAAAGTTTTGGGGTCGACGATCAACGTCGTAACAAGGAAAATCTAAGCCCAGAGTCACGCCACATTACTGCGAGCTGCAAGTGTGCGTCAAAAACACTCACTACTGTAGCGTTAGAGCACTTTGAGCCTCGGGCATTAGCGCCAACGTTACGCAAGATATTAATTTGTCGGCGGCGGAGGAAGCCAGCGACCCACCGAGCCAGACCGAGCGCCGCGGGCAAAGTTCCCGCCGCCGCCTTTCACGTCGCAGCCGCCTAATGTTTGCCACCGCTCTCGGCTCTTCTCTGAGCCAGCGGTCGAGAATACTTCGAAGTACTTTACGAGCGGCTTCGAGTCCTTTGGCTTTGGCACGTTTACCAGCCACGAACACTTGCGCTCGAGGGAGGGACGTGTCTGCAGTTTTTGCCTATCAAAACGCCCGCTCACTCGGTACATACAGCATTGCACACGTCCTGCGCAACGCCGAAAGAAGTCAGAAAAACCTCAGTCTCCGCATCATCTGCTTCCTCTTTTTTCCTCAGTCACTTGGTTTCACTATGTCATCGACCTCTCTCCTTCTATTCCCCCGCACATCCGATGTCAAAGCCGAACTCCTCCTCATGCCGCGGGAAGGGCATTTGCAGAGACCAAGCAGCGTGCGTCCTTAGGACGGACCTTGGCGCCACTCGCTCTATTGACCGCTGCATCACACCACCCACCCGGACTCACCTCGGTGGATAGCCCAGCGCCGCGCAGCTTCTCGGTGACTCCCGCTGCGTCGCGTTGTAAAGTCCCAAGACAGAGCTCGACCGCCGACCGCGTTCCATTCCTTTAACTGCCGGCACCGCAGTCCCCCCCCCCCGTTCCGGCCATGAATGGCTCGTCCGTGAGGCGGCCGCACGCGCCCCGCGACCGGACGAGGCTCGACCTGCTGCTGCTGCTGCTGATGCTGGCGCTGCTCGGCGTGGCGACGTCGCCCGTCGCGGCCGCGGCGTGCACCAACGCCAGCGGCTTGGTGGAGGGCGAGTCGGACTCGACGGCCGTCGTGTACGACGCCAGCTGCAACGCGCGCAGCTTCCAGGTCGTCGTGAGCTCCACGGTGGAGCGGAGCTTGAACCTCTCGAACCTCGACGTCGTGGAGGTCCGGAGCTACCCGCGCGTGTATCAGCTGTAAGAACGACTCGAGCGACAGATTGAGACGCCGGAACTCTACGTGGGACTCACGCAGGACTTTGTTTTGGTGGACTTTTGCGTCTTTTAGGCTGCTCAACAACAACGAGCTCGAGGTGTTCGCGCCCTCCGACTCGGACAACGACATGGAGGACCTGTACGTGCAGGCAGAGGAAGGTTCTGCTACAGGGTGCAGGGACACTCACTAACAGGTTCTTTTTGTACTGCAAAAACAGGGAGCTGACCAGCAACTTCGTCTCGGACTTGTCGAGCTTCAACTTCCCCCGACGACTCAACTACTTGGACCTAAGCGCCAACTCGATCTCGCAGCTGTCGTCGTCCACCCCGTGGCCCGAGTCGGGCGAGTTGCAGACGCTCCTACTGCATGGCAACTCGCTCAGCTCGGTGGGCGTCGACACGTTCACGAAACTGGTTGCGCTGCAGTCACTGTAAGACGAACTAGGAATGGCCAATGATGCTTTTGTGAACGACTTGCTGACGCTTCTTTTGACGTGGCAGATCGCTGTCCAGCACGGGCATCTCCAACCTGGACGACCTCCTGCTGCCGGTGTCGCTGCGCACGCTGAACGCGACCAAGAACTCGTTCACGAGCGCGTCGACCAACTTCTCCAACCTGCCCACGGCTCTGCAGCACCTGTGCGTACAGAGAGTTCTGACTTGTGGAACGCTGGATTCGGACTAACTCGTGCTCTGTTTGTTCTTAACTCTCTAGGGATCTGAGCAACAACCTACTCACGGCCTTACCGACCATCGTGTCGTCTCTCACAACGCTCGTGGAGCTGTAAGTTGTTCGATCGACTATCGCGTTTCAACGGGGACTGACCTGTTGTTCGTCGCCTCCTTACAGGAACCTCGAGTCGAACGGTATAAAGCAGGTCAGCGGCGTGACCTTCGCGTCAACGCTCCGCAAGATTTACCTGGCAGACAACCCGCTGTCCACTATCGAAATCTGCCGCTCCGACGTGAGCGTGTTTCAGAGCCTCACCGAGTTTACAGCCCCGTCCTCCGTCTCGAGCACGTGCTCGAACGCGAAGGCGGCAAGCGAGGAGATTAAGGGCGTGAATTTCTGCGTGCTGGAGGACGACGACTGCGTCGTGTTGTCCGCATCAGACTCGGAATCCGGAAGCTTGACCCAGGCGGACATCAACGACATCTCGAGCTCGAGTGATGCGGGCTCCTCCGAGGAAAGCGCCAGCTCCGATTCGTCGTCCATTTTCTCGGCCGAGTCCATCGGAATCATCGGCAGCACGTTCTTCCTGGTCGGCATCCTCTTGAGTGCTTTGGTGTTCGGGCTCGTCTGGAACAAGCGGAGGAACAGCGACAACGACAGCCCCTCGCGCCGTGCTGTCATGAAGGTGAACCGCGACTGCCGCTTAGGAAGCAGCGGCGGCAACTTCATGGTGTTCACGTCCAGTGGACGCATCGCTCGTGCCGTTGGAAACAGCAACGACGAATACCGCGACACCGACAGCAAGAACGACAACAACAGTACGTACGGAGGAAGCGGCGTGAACACGCCTGACGAGGCTGCGTGGGGTGTCTACGAAAGTCCTCTGGACAAGTACAACCCGGTGGCTCTCCTCGAGCCGAGTCCCAAGGACAGCAGCTTCCTCGGTGCGAGCACAGCTTCGCTTCAGGCGCGCAGCAAGCTCAAGAGCAAGATCGACTTGGACGATCTCCTCGTGTACGAGATTCCGCCCGAGGAGATCCAGATGCGGCGTGCGCTGCACATGTCGTCGTCAAAGAAGAGCAGTAAGGCCGCATTGGCCTTGAGCAGTGTGGGCGTGGGCAACCCCCGCAAGAAGGTGGATACGGCTCTGTTCCTGGCCGAGTACCAGGGCTACAAGGTGGCAATTCAGGCGCTAATGCGCTCGAAGAAGCGCCTGGAGAAGCGCTTCGTGGAGCAGATCCGCCTTGCTGCATCGATGGACCACGCGTCGATCGTGCACTTTATCGGCGTCACCACCGGCTGCAGCACCACTGCTAGTCGTCGGCGTGGCAGCAGCGCTGCGGCACCACCGCAGGACCCGTACTGCAGCTACGGCCCGACCAACAGCATGAGCGAGAGCATGGCGCGCAGCACGACCAAGAGCCGCTACCCGAACATGGGCGCACCAGCCTGGCACCTGGGCGTGGTGTTCGAGTTCATGCAGCACGGTTCTCTCGCCGCTATGTTCGAGGACGAGCGCCACCGTCGCGAAGGCAAGGGCTTCTACCCGAACGACAACGTGGCGGCGGCCATCGGCAGTGGCAACGGCAACATCTTCAGCTGGTACCCGGTGTTCGCCAACTCGAGTGCGAGCGTGAACGCCAACCCGAATGCCGACTGGCGTTGCAAGCTGTCCATTGCCCTGGACGTGGCCATGGGTCTGGTCTACCTCCACGCGAACAACTACGCGCATGGCCGTGTCTGCGCGCGTAAGGTGTTGGTAAACGAGCAGGGCGAGGCCAAGCTCAGTGCGATGGATGTGATGCTGTCTTCGGATCTCCCATCGAGCAAGGACGAGACCAACCGCATGACGGACGACTTCCGCGGCTCGCTGAGGGAGAGCGCTCTGTGGACGATGCAGAAGATCACGGGCATTCGCCCGACGCGCTCGTCCAAGGCCCCCAAGCGGCAGGCGTCGGGGAACCTGGGTCGCAGCCGCTACGCGAACAACAGCGGCGAGAGCGACGTGAGTGGAGTGAGCGCGGTCAGCAGCGTCACGCTGGACGACAACCACAGCCCGAGCGGCGACAACCCGGCGTTCGACGAAGAGTCTGACGAGTTCGACGAGAACTCGCTCAAGTCGAGCGGCATCGGCTCGGCCACGGTGGCAGCTCAGCGGGACGACGTGTACGCTTTCGGCACGTTCCTGTGGGAGCTGGACACGATGATTGCCGTGGAGGAGGACCTGGCCAGCTCGAGGATCCCCGCCGGCGCTGGCGGCAACCCGCACTTGCTCAAGTTCTCGGCGGACTGTCCGCTGGAGCTACAGGAGCTGGCTCGCCAGTGCTGGCACGAGGTGCCGAGCGAGCGCCCGGACGCCATCGACGTGCAGGAGGAGCTGGTGCGTGTGCTGGAAGGCCGCTTGACCACCAGTGGCCCGGCCCCGCCCAACTGGACGCGACCCAGCTACCTGAGCACCACCAGCGCGCTGAGCAGCCTGTCGAGCTCCGATTTGTCATCCAACTTGTCGTCGTTGCCGAGCTCGTGCTCCGTGATGGCCGTGTCCGTGGCCGATCTGTGAGCAGAGCGGCGGAGCGGTCTTTTGATGTATTTATTCGCTTCCCAGACGTAGGAGCACAATTTTGTCAGCAAGTTCCAAGTGTGTCTTCGTGTGTGAACCGCGGATCATCGTCACTCGGGACTTCCGCGTCCCGAGTATCTCAAATGCAATGCCCAGTGCTCGCAGCCCCAAGGCGTCCCCGAGAGGAAGGGACCGGAGCTGCCGAGCGCCCAGCATAGATTAGAAAACAGTATAAACACCGTAACAAGTGAGCGACTTCAACCTCGGTCTCCGCTAGGACAGAGTGGTACATGATGTAGTGCATGTCATGTCAGCGATCGCCGCCGTTCGTTGCCACATCAACCGGTCGTAACGCTTGCGCCAAGGTCTCCCTGCCTCCGTATGCAGCTCTTGTCGAGGCATGCTTGGTTTGCTTAGCCGCAGTGTTGATCGGAAGGATGACGGCGGCCGCGACGTACGGACACCTCGCGCGTTGGTAAGGCAAGTCGAAGCTGTCAGCTGGCCGCGCGAAACCAGCATGGGTCCTGCGATTTGCAAGCCTCTGGGCGCGCTCAGGCAAGGAAGCCGTTTCCACGACCAGAATCTCGTGCCGACTTTGGCGAGCCAATCTGTCAGCCAGGAAGCGCAGCAACGGGCACAGCACCCGGTCCTGCTCGACCACCGTGAGTCAGAGCTACTATACTACTGTACAGGTCGCCGACGCCGGTGTTCGGGTGCATGGATGTAGATGAAAGCCTCCCGTCAGCTTCACGGCACCGACCACTGCCGGCCACCCGTGCGGCTCGACTGGCCGGAGCTCCACTGGCACCGGAAGCGCAGAGCTCGGCGTGTGGCGTCGAGCATTCCAGTCAGGCGGCGGCCGACAACGCCGCGAGCACGCACACCAGCTGGCGTGCCCTGTCATCTCCAACTGGTCTCTGGACCCATACAGAGGCGCAGAGTGGGGGATGGCAGCCTTCTCCATTTGGCGGCTCGCTCTCTGCTACTCTTATCCCCCAGTCTCCATTCGAGCCAACCACGGGCTATTCGGGCTCCGTGCAAAGGTCGACAACCATTTTCAAGACGCTGCTCCGCTCCGTCGAGACCGGCAAAGCCTCCAGCACCTCGCGCGGCATGCGGCGCGGAGCTCCCACGCCGCACGACAGCGTGGCGCCCCGGCCCACGTACGGCACGGCCACCACGCCCCGCTCGCAGCGGTCCGCGGCCACGACGCCGCGGTCTCAGCGCTCGGGCTCGGCCGCGCACGGCACCATCCTCATCAACCTCGACGGTATGTATGCCCGCCACGCAGGACTCGCCCGCGTTACGTCTGACTAACCTGCGTCTGTCAATTGCTGCCTACCAGTTCACATCCACCGGGCCAACATCGGCCGCGACATCAGCCCGAACGACGAGGACCTGATCGTGCTCTTCCGGCGCAACAGCAAGGAGATCACGTCCGAGCCCGCGCGCTGGAGCGCCGAGCACTGCGCCGTGTGGAACCAGCACGTGGGCATCCAGACGTCCCTGCTCCGACACAAGAAGTCGCAGCAGGGGGGCGGCGCCTCGGCCTCCGAGTTCCTCAAGAAGGAGTACGAGGTCGTGCTCGTGGCGGTGAGTTCTATTGCCATCTCCATTGCCTCCTCTGCCCCAGCCAGCTCGGCCATCTGCCCGCCGGCCGGACCAACTGTCCCGCCTGTCGCCAGTTGGTCCGTGCGGCTAGAAGCCGATCCGAACTCTGTGGGTCTCCGTCTCTGACTCTCTCTGTTGTTGCACCCACGTCTTGCTGCCATTAGCTGCCCAGCCATTCCGCTGTCGCACTCTTCTCCGTGGACTTCGCCACGCTCGTACAGCTCAACGCCAGCCCGCAGGACCGCCTAAAGTCCTTCAAAGTCTCGCCTCTCAAGTGTCGAGACCTGGCGGCCACACTCGAGTTCGACATCACCTGGGACCTGGTCCACGCGCCTGGCAGCTCGCAGGCCACCACCGCGCCCAACATGATGATGCACTCCAGCACCAACCCTCACGCGCACGGGCTGGCGGGTCTGCCGCCGTCGTCCACGCTGCTAGGCAAGGGCTCGCACGCCGCCAAGGCGCAGACGCCGAAGGCTCAGACGCCGCGCTCTCGAGAGACGTCCAGGTCTCGACGCGCTGCAAACGATACGTCGTCCGTGTCGACGCGACGCACGACGGCGAGCTTGAGCTCGGCCGGCAGCGAGCGCGAACTGCTCGAGGAGCTGTCGTCCTCCAACTGCAACAACTGCCGCTCGGCCAAGCGCAGACTCGACCGCAAGGAGGTGCAGGTGCTGCAGCTCGAGTCGTTCTTGAAGGAGTCTCAGAAGCGCATCGACGCGCTGTCGACCGAGAACGACGAGCTCATTATTCGCGAAAAGGCCGAGACGCGCAACGCCGTTCAACAGCGCGCGCTGAGCTTGCGTCTGCTGCAGGAGCTGGAGTCCGCCGTGCAGCTTTGCAACAACCAGGCGCAGGCTCAGGACACGACGCTGCTGCCGCAGGTGGAGCTGATCGAGCGCGTGAAGAAGTTCCACGAGGAGGCCGACCCGCTTCATGGCCACTCGGAGAGCTCACACCCGTCGCTGGCCTCTCACGGATCCGCGTTTGACTTCCGAGCTGAGACGGAGGCGGCGTTGCAGCGCAACCAAAGGCTGCAGCAGCAACTCGAGTTCCTGGGGCGCTCAATGGACTACGACAGCGAAACGGTGGAGGGAAGCACCCGGACCCATCGTGCCGCCACGGACGCGTCCGGCACCACCATTTCGTCAGCTCATAGCGGCAGCGTCACGGTGGAATGCGAACCTCGGCCGGTGGCCCTTACGATGACGCAGCAGCTGAACAACCTTGAGCGTGAGAACTTCAAGCTGCGTGCTGAGCTCGAGGGCGCTCTGGCCAATGCCGCTAGCGCTCTGAAGAAGCACTCGGGCGGCTTCCCGTCGGGCTTGACATCCGGTCTGTCGCTAACCGCAGAGGTCTCGGAGACTACGAGCACCTCCAGCCGTGAAGACATGGAGGAGCCAGAGAACGAGGACGCGGCGCTGCTCTCTCGCATCCGCGAACAGCACGAGTTCGAAGCCGGTCGTTCGGCAGCGCTCGAGTCGGAGCTGGACAAGGCGAAGCGCGAGATCGAGAAGCTGAAGAACCAGCTTGAAACAGCCCAGAACGAAAGCGCGCCAAAGGAGGAGAAGCAGACGGCGCAGGCGCCTGGCTTCTTGGACAAGATCTACGCCGACGTCGGCAAGGCCAAGCTGGTACTCGAGGACCGGGTGAAGCAACTCGACGAGATGCTGGCTAGCGCTACCGAAGAGAACAGTCGTCTCCGAAACCGGATCGAGGAACTCCAGAAGCAGAAGAGCGACAGCCAAGACCACGCCACCGCCGCCGAGATGGACACACACATTGCCGAGCTTGAGCGGCTGCTGGGGCGCCGGGAGGATGAGGTAAAGACGAAAGAGAGGGAGCTTGCCAGGACGAAGCGACAGCTTCAGGATGCCGAGACTCGTGCTCGCGCGGGGGCGAGTGCTAAATCGGAGCTCGAGAGTGAGCTCGCAGGTGTGCGTCTCTCGCTCAAGATGGCGCAGGAGGCGGCCACGCAGCTTGAGAACCAGTTGGCCATGGCGTCTTCCAGTCCAGCTCCTGCGACGACAACGTCGACGTCGTTCGTGTCGCACTACTCCGCCGCAAGTGATGCTACTGGTCACAACGATGAGCTGTCCGATGTGCAGAAGCAGTTGAAGCTGGCGAAGCAGGAGGTGATGCAGCTGCGCTTCCGCAGTAACCAGCTCGAGAGCGTCCACGAACGTCTCGAGGAGGCGCTCAAGGAGAAGCGCACGCTGGAGGTGAAGCTGACGGCCCTGGAGGGCCAGCTCTTCGAGCACCGGAGCCGCACTATCAACACGGACAGCAGCAGCTTCACTTCCCCCTCGCTAGATGCCAAGATCTCAGCGATGCTGACGGAGATGCAGCGCGACCTGGACCAGAAGTCCGCCAAGCTGATGATCGCAGAGCGTGAGGTGGAGCACTTGCGTGGCCAGCTCAATGACCAAGGCATCGAGGTCAGCAGCTCGGGCAACATCGAGCACGTGGCGGACAGGGTGAAGCAGTTCGAGAACGAGATCGCGCGTCTGTGCCACCGCAACGACGAGCAGGCCAGGAAGCTGGAGAAGCTCGGAGCCCGCGTGACAGTCGCCGTTCGCGAGCGGGACGAGCTCGAGGTGATTGTACAGCAAATGGTGGTGGAGATGTCGCTGCTGGGCAAGGATGTGAAGCTTCCTGCCGGCGCTCGCAACCGCCGCACGCCGTCGATCCCGGAAGCCGACGAGGCGGAGGAGAAGTCGCCGTCGTCCTTGCCGCGGCGTGTGTCCCGTCCGTCCCCGTTGCAGACGGGCAAGATCAGCGATCGCTACGCCAACGCCGTGGCCTCCGGCTCGTCCCACGCGCAAGGCTCGTCGACGCCTGGCGTGACTAGCAGCAGCAAGGTGGCGCAGCTCATGAAGAACTTCTCCGCTCAGGGCAGCGACGATGGCAGCCCCGGCGCGTCGCCGAGCGGCGTGGCCTTCAAGCGGCCCACGAAGCTGGACTTCCACAGCCGCAAGGCGTCCTCGACGAGCCACCGCAGCAACGAGGACGGCACCCCCACCTCGCGTCTTCGCCAGGCACCGAGCAACGGCTCGCAGCTCTTCTAAAAGACACCCTAATTATTTGATGTGAAGCAGTCAAGTGCAGCGAGAGAGTGAGAGGAGAGTGGAGAGCTACGCACATGTAACGACGTCCAAACCAACCGTAATCAAAGTTCAAAGTTGAAGTGACTCCTCGACTAGCGAAGTTTTCACAAGTCGCACCCGTACACCACATGACCCGCTCTAGATCCACGTGTTCTGTGGCAGACTCCCCGGACGCAGGATGTGGTACGGTAGCGTCTCGTGCTGCTCGTTGGCCACGATGAAGTCGTCGATGGCCTGCAGCTCTGCGTCGTACGCTCGGATCGCCGGCCGCAGCCTCAGGTCGTCGATGAACGGCGCCACGTGGTACACGGACTTGAGCGTCGTCTGCTCCGGCCGGGGCCGGTTGAACAGCGAACTGAGGAAGACCATGGCCGGGAAGAGCTCGCGCGGCTGCAAGTAGCTGAACACGTCGATCTTCGCGCGGCCGTCGCGCTCCTTGCGCCTCGGCAGCGGCTTCCAGAGCGCGGCGGCACTGAAGGGCATGGCCACCGTCGTCCACGTCACCTCTCCGTTCATGGCGTGGTGCTTGACGACGCTCTGGAACACGAGTCGGGCCAGGAGCTGGTGCAGTTGCTTTCTGCCTTCGAATGCCGCTGGGAAGTCGTGCAGATGCGGGATCTTGGCGCACGCCGCCGCCCACTGCTGCAGCTCCACGTCCGCTGCCACGGCCTCGTCGTCCGAGTAGTAGACGGCCAGGAAGCTGGCGACGAACCCGGAGATGGCGTCGGCGTGCATCTTCCCGTACAGTGCGTACTTGTGCGGCAGCTGCTGGATGCCCCGCCCGCTCACGTCGCGGTAGATGTCGTCGAGCAGCGAGATGCGCGTGCGCTGGTCCTCCAAGAGGCGGACGCAGCCCGCAGCGCCGAGCCCGAAGGTCCGATCCAGCGGCGTGGACGTGTTGAAGAGCACGACGCCCGCCTGCTGCTCGAGGCCGAAGTCCAGCGCGAGGTGGCGCAGCAAGAGCGCCCGCACCGGGTGCCTCTCCGCGAAGGCTCGGTAGAGCTCCACCCGGATGGGGATCGACAGCGTGTGGCTCTCGGAGAAGTGCTGCATCTGCTGGAACGTGGCCTCGGCGGCGTTCAGCGCCGTCTTGGCCAGCTGCCACTCCTCGGGCGAGTCCAAGGGCGTGTACGTGAGGCCCGAGTCCACGAGCGTAATGGCCAGGGGCAGGAGCCGCTCGTTGAAGCAGAAGTAGCCGACCACGGACGGCAGGTACTTCCGAGGAGCGCCAGCTCCAGTCTCCTCGCCTCTCTCGACCTTGACCACGTTGGGGTCCCCCCACGCTCCGATAGTGGCCAGATCCACTACGAACAACTTCTTGTCGGCCCGTAGCGACGCCACGGAAGCGCCAGCGCCACACACGCTCGCCACGTTCTCCGCAGTGAGCGTCTCGTCCTCCGGGTCCTCGTCCGAGTCCTTGACGGCTCTCAAGCTGAAGCCGCGCAGACTCAGTCGAGAGGCCCCGAAGTCCACGTCTCCGTGGTCGACAGAGTCCGTCGGGGTGTCCATAATGGGGTGGAACAGCTCGTAGAAGCGCGTGTAGGCCTCCGTCGAGTTGAGCTGCGGTAGCCAGCGCGTGGCCAGCGCCGCCATGAGCTCGGGCGTGTCGGGCTTCAGCGCGCTGAGCTCCTCGAGGTCCTGGAGCTGCAGCCTCTCGGCCATGGAGCCTGGACGCGCCACGGGCCCCATGTAGACCGGCAGCTGCTGGCCGTCGATGGGCCACACGCGCTCCTCGTTCTTCAGGTGGCTGGCCACGTACGCGATCTCCGCCGCGCGGTCGACGGTGTGGACGACGCTCAGAGACGAGGCGAGCGACTCGTTGCACGTCCAAGTTGAAGCGGCGGCGGTGCAGTTGCCAGTGCAGACGTCCGCGGGAGGAGCGTGCGGGTCCGAGAGGAGAGAACCCAAGTAGAACCAGCTCTGGGCGAGCGTGGCGGCGACGCCGACAGCTCCGAGCAAGAACTTCATCGCTCGGAGAGGGGGAGGAAGACTGCAGTGCGTCCAAGCTGGCAGAATGGAGAATGCCAGCCAATAGTTTAGAGGCTTTTGGCGACAGGGTGAGCAGCATGGCCGTTTCGTGAAGCAGCAACATGGACAACTCTACTTGCACCATCGGCGGTGCATGTTGCCTGTCACCTTGCATCATCGTACACTGGATGTCAGCGGACATGGCTACATTGTTATCAGGACACTTCAAGCAATCACTGCATGTATTCCCCGTCGGCGGCTTTGCTGTTGCCCTGTTGTCCGATGGCGGCGCAGCTCCGAAGTCGCCGACGTTTTCAATGGATACACATTGTGCATTGCACACATCAAGTCACGGCCTCGGGATGCTCGTTGAGATCGGCTCGTGACGACGGAGATCGGTTAGCGCTAGACGGTACGATGTCACCGCGTGGTGTTTGTTGGCAACCACTAGAACTGAGCCGCGTCGTCGTTGGGATTTGACACTCCGTATCCGGATACATGTAGTGTATTATAGGTAGGCGCTCGCAGTTCATCGGTGCGCGGGCACCCCGCCTTCGGCGTTCGTCGGCATCTCGCTCATTCTTCCATTTGCGTCGCCCAGTGCCCGACCCCGTTTTCACTTGTTCCTCGCGATGGCCATCCCAAGTCTCGTGAAGATCGTCATGCTGCTGGCTTTGGCGACGCTCGACGTGAGTGCCGCCCACCTTCGAGTCGACGCGTCCGGAGACAGCATCGACGCGCCACCTGCACGGGAGCTGCAGGGCCGGTTTGGCGCTTGGGTGAAAACTGTAAAGACCGGCGTCGTCAATCTGCCCATCAGCGACAAGATGTACGAGAAGTAGAAGCAAGTCAAGGACCAGCTCCAGGGCAAGTAACAGAGGGGGAATCAATACAAAACCATTACGTCAGCTAAGACTACCGTCGTTCGGCCATAAGGTCGATTTACTGCGTACTAGATACTGATCAAAGGCAGGGTTCTCAAACCAGGTTTTAGAATAAAGCGTTTTGGGTATATTGCACGACCCACCCACCCAGTGAATTCAGAAGCAGGGTTTATTGGGTTATTTATAGAAGTATAAAACAGGTGCCGTGGCGATGCTCACACCGTTAAACGATGGACGCCGCCACCTTCCCTTGTCACCTTTGCGTTTGCACACGCTGCATCTATTCAACGTCACCTTAACAGGGCTATTTGCTACACGACTCGCTTCCGTATATGTTGCGAAGCTGAAGACAAATGCTTAAGTGAGCTACCTTAGACTGCTTTAGATCAAGTGTCTACAAGATGAACCAAACGCAGCCTGATGTTTTGGGAAAGTAGCGAACCGCACTTTGTGGGACCGAATCAACCACCAACAATTGATGAAAGAGCACACTTTTCCCCGAGCCAAAACTTCTATAACCTCCACAAATCACCTCTAACCGCCCCAAAACACCTGTAATCGACATAATACTCCGATTAATCCAAAAGCGTCAGTGACGTCATCAAGCTTAAAAAAAAACCTTAAAAATTAACCCACCCGTCAAATATCTAGCACCCACCCACCTTTCCTCCAAAATGTGGGTATTTTAGAACCTGAAGCCCGAGGGTGGCCAGCTTTGAAAATTGAGTGTCCAGGTCGGGGCTGACTGCTACAGTGTTAAACCAGAGTTTTTAGGAGTCGGCCTTGGGATTTGACAAACGCATGCAAAAGTGGGCGCTGATGCGCGTGTGGTGCCGAGTTTTCTTCAGTGTTCACTTCCTGAACTCTCGCTCTCAAGGCAGGCGACTGTCACTCCACGACGGTCCTCTCCAGTGTCGTCAAAGTGTTCGCGCTGCTCGCTCTGTTGGCACTCGACGCGACGTGTGCCGACTCGAATCCGTCTCGACATGTTCGCGTCGAACACTCGGGGGACAACGTCGCCTCGCCTCCAGCTACTGATGCTAGGGAGCTGCAGGGGAAGTTTGGGTGGCTGGCCATGGTCAAAACCAACCTGAGGTATCAACCTACTGGCGACAAGCTGCTCGACTACCTACGGCAGATCAAGGAGAAGCTGCAACGCGCCGACGGGTAGAGAAAACAACAAAGTGCCGAGAAATTCATACTTTTACTCTCCAGTCTGTCACTCCGCCTCGGAGATCTTCCTTCGGATCCTTCAGCCTTTGCAACTAAGTTACTGTCTAATCTAGCTCCGAGATGGTCGTGCTCGCGTTGGAAGGCACGAACTGCTGCTGGTGCCGGAACCGCGTGTTGACGTTCATCTGGCTCGTGAACTGGTACACGGACTCGGATTTCATCTGCAGCTTCTGCATCCTCCGCACGAGGTCCGCCTGAGGGGAACACCCCACGTTATCCACTGACCGCTGAGCCGCATGCGAGTAGGAGATCTCGGGGTCTTCGCTCGTGTAGTGAGGCTGGTGCTGCTGACGAGGTTGGTACGGGGTCAGCTCAAAGCTCGCTTCTTCTTGGCTGCTGTCTTGGTCCCTCGGAGACGGCAACGTCGAGGCAAACGAACTGACCGACGACTCGAGCTTGGCACGAGCCGACGAGTCCGACTTGCCACTATCTATCCTGCATTTGGGCTTGACGACGTCCTCGAGCTGCTTGTCGTCGCGGCTCCCGCGCAAAGCAGAAGTGTCGGTGCCAGGAGTCCACGCCACAGCGGTCCGCTGCTCACCTTCACGCCCTCGCAGCTTGGCGGTGTCGGTGCCGGGCGTCCAGAAGCGCAGCTGGGTAGGAGTTCCTCCGGAGTAGCTGTGCTCGGACCCTGACTGAGAATACGAGAGTGATCTCCTGCCGTGCTGTACTGGGGTCTCAACGCCACCCACGGGAGCAGTCGGAGTCATCTCGTTGAGGCCGTAGCCGACTTCGACTTCCCGGCGCGCCATCACCCGGGCGTCCATGTGGCTGGCGTTCATCTTGCAGTTCTTGCAGAGCACCGCCGTCAGACAGCGCACCTGGCCACTGGCTTGGTCGCCTTCATCCCAGCTCCTGCTCTGCGTGGTGCTGACGGCCGCATCTTGCCGCTTCACGAAGCTGAGGTCGCGGCTCACGCGGCACCGCGAACACATTTTGACTTGGCACAGGTAGCACGAGGCGGCGCTGTTCAAGATGCCGAACTTGCGCTCGCAAATGCCACAGCGGTTCGACGAGGTCGTCGACTCTGGCTGCGTCCGTCGGAACGCCGCCGTGGCGCCCTTGAAGTTCAGCAGCCAGCTCAGCTTCTTGCTCTGGCCGCACGTCGCAGCGTCCGTGACCCCAGCGAGCAGCAAACTCGTCATCATGTTGGCCGCCTGGTAGTCCTGCAGCTTGCCCTTGAAGTCCGCGAACCCTCGAGAGAACACGTCGATCTGTGCCGAGCTGCCCTTCGCAGGCGCAAACAGCGAGCAGGTCGAGAGCCAAGCTCTGGTGAGCCCTTGAGTCCCCAGTTCTCCACACTCGGGACTCTCCACCGACTGGCACAGGTAGTAGCCGATCTCCTGGGGCTCTACTGCTCCGGGAACGTTGTGCGGCACGACGCCCGAGGCCACCAGGAGCACGAAGTCGCGAGGGCGACGAGAACTTGACTTGACTCGAGACGCTTCACCACGGACAAGCCACTGCATGCCGAGGAACTGGAAGGGCTGCTCCGTGCTAGGCGTCTGGATGCAGCTGATCATGGCCGTGTCAAGCACCTCCGCGTCCGGCATGTAGCGCAACCGGAGCTGCAACTCGGCCGAGTCCGTCGCCAGGAGGCCGTACATGACGTCGTTGAGGCTGCCATCGATGTGTCCCGTGGCCACCGCCGAGGCGACCGAAGACGAACCTGTGACGGCAGCGGATGACATGGCGGACGCCATTTCGGGAGTGTAGGCAGCCATCGCCACTGCCTGCGTCGGCTTCGCTGGCCGCTCCGTCACCGAGGTGGCCGAGTGCCCAGAGGTCGATCCGGCGGAAGTCTTCGTCTTCGTCGCTCGACTGGTGATCGGGTTGAGCTCCGGGTGCGTCGGCTGTCGCTCCTTGTACACGTTGAGACCCTCATGGGTCTTGAGCGGCTTCCACTGCCACTTGTCGTGCAGCGGATTCTTGCCGCCCTTGCAGGCGGCTACCTGGGCGTCGTATTCACGGAGTGAGTCGTCCAGCAGCTGACGAGCCTGGCGCTCATAGCGTCGCGCTAGCTCCGTCGTCACGTGGACGGTAGCGAACGGGGTCACGCCTTTCATTCCGGCGGTCTGGCGAGATGTCGGTGAGACTTTCGAACGAAAAGTGTGGATAGTGCGCTGCTAGCGGTGCAGGCTTCAAGAGGGAGAGCAGAGCATGCCCTTGTCCTCTTCTTTTGCTCCGATAAGAACGCAGCTTACCCAGGGCAGGGGGGGGGNTCGGCTCACGAACAGCAGGCGCTCCGATTGCTAGGTCATTCTTACTGTAGCTCAGTCCATACATGCAAGAGCCGGCCAGCAGCTTCAACGTAGTGTCGACTGGACGATGGCGAGGGCGCGCATAGTGTTCCTCAGTAAACAATAGGCAGGGCAGAGGCTCTCTCTCTCTCTCTCACGCACATGAGGCCTTCGTGGCGCAGTCCACGAACTGCGTCAACCAGCCGCTTGTTTCCTAACGACTCGAAAGGCGCAGAGTTCCTCTGGATCGTATGGAGAGAGGACGCCGTCGTTCCGATCCATTCCTCACAAGCCATTTGCCCGTCCGGCGCTGGAGCATCAGGAATGCTGCAAAGTGTATTAAAAGCCGCGTATATACGCGAGATGCAACGTGCGGTGTCTTGTCCATCTTACCAACGTGTGGAAGTGCGATGATAACATAACCCAAGTTGCCACGCAGAAGGCATTTTGTGTGATGTTGGACTCTCGGTGGTTGCATTGGACATTCGTACTCTTATCCTCGATTCAAGCGTCTTCGTCATCTATCCCAAACCACATGACAACTACACTCTCTCATACCCCACCCAATACGCAAACACAGCGGCTTGGCCCTTCTTGTTACTGGTCGGCAAGGTATCGATCGACCCACACTTCACTTGAGCTTCAGCGGTTTTGCGAGGCGAGGTTCGCTTCGCCCCAGGCTTGAAACTTGCTCTTCCGAATACTTCCAGGTTGACGTCTTCTTCATTGCCAGCTGAGCTCAGACGCATCGCTGGCAGAAACCAAGCAACAAGGGGTGGTGGCAAGCAAGTTGTGGAGTGAGTGGCGCCACTCCCACCATCCGCGGGTGATGAACACGACTAAATCGATCCGATCGTCAATGTTGACGGCGAGCGCCCAAAATGAATGGCAGCGCTCAGTTAATAATACAAACATTTAGTGCTCGGCATAGACGCTGTAACTATCAAGTAGGTTGTGGAGCAGTAGTAACCGAAATTGAGCGCAGTGGTGTCCGCTGCACAACGTTTGCTTCCTATAATCTAGTTTCCGTAGCTGTTTTTCCTACCCACACGTACCGGTATGCATCCAAAATGTTGACCTTACACGGTTGGATAAGTGGCCGGCTCTGGTGTCTTCTTGTAGCACACGGTGGCAACTTGTGTACTTGCGAGTGTGCTGCCCAGCAACAGGAGCACACAATCTGCCATGGTCGTCATCATTCTGGACGGTGTTACATGTACTATGGATACTACGACCTAAGAACAGCGCGACGACACCCTTGCTGGAGCAGTCGACAGGAAACCTATCGCCCAGCTAAACCCTCCCAAACATTTCCCTGTCGGGCTTTACTATTTCCAGTAGAATCAGCAGTACTATTTTTACTACGTAGTACTAGTAGCTCAGAAAGTTTCGGTTGTGTACTAGTAGTACTAAGTAGTAGTAGATCGCGAGCCGTCTCCGGTTCAAAATGCATAGTAGTTGTACTATAATACTAATATGCTACTGGTTCTGGAATATTAGTACTGGTATACTCTGGCTACGACTTTAACTTTAATTCACCATCGAGTACTTGAAAAGGATACTACTATTTTTTTGCATATTGGTCGTTGCGGCTCAACGCTTCGTGCAGCCGTCGCCACTCTTTAAACAATTGGCCCTAGTCTATGGTGCACGACCCCTCTCGGAGGGCCAATATAAGCGGTGTATAGGTTGAGCAGCTCGACCCGCCCGTTTTTATCCATGTTGCCCAACACTTGCCGAAGAGCAATCCCGTCAATATCGGACTTGTCCCAGTGCTGGAACACTTTTTCCTGGGTGGACTTGTTCTTCAGTAGACTCTTCACGAAGTTCCCGGATAACGTCTTCCCGTCCTTGGCCACGACCTTGTTCAGAGGCAGCAGGTTCTTCAGAGCCTCGAACACTCTGTCTTCGCCGTCATCTTCAGTCCTTAGACGCCGCGTGGTTGGATTCCCGTTTGCCACGACACCAGCGGACTGGATGCTGATCTTGGAGGTTATCTGGGAGAGATCGGCTCGGCCAGACTTGATTGCCGCCGAGGCGACATGGCAGCTTGCAAAGAGAGTGGCAGCAGCTACCAACAGGACGTAGCTCACGCGCATGACTGGTTTGCAGGGAGGTGCGAGATGAAAGCCTTGCGTGCTGGAAAGTAAACTGCGAAGTGAGACTTCCCCAAGTACAAACAAGCGTCGCTGTACATGGACTTCGACTTCTGAACCGAGAGTTCTTCGTTTTCTACTTCTGATGGAAGAGCATGGGCTTTGCCGTCGCCCTTTCTTTCGTGTTAAACATGCCAGGGACCGTAATACGATCATCGTAATACGTACATGTACGTGTAAACAGTCCATTGGCCGCACAAGGTTAGTAGTACAGTTACAGATGATCCTCTCGGCAGTGGTACATGTATCCTAGTTGGTGATACCTCTCAATATGGTGAGTCCCAACGACGCTCAGTATACAAAGCCAAGTCAATCCGGCCTCTATCCTCCAGTTACTGATTAGTGATATGAAAACGCTATTATCACTATTAAAAGTTGGTTAATTATACGATGTGACCATTCTGTCTAGGGCCCCGAAAAATGTCAGCAATGAGATCTGCTGGCGCTTGCGCCCTCGCTTCCAGCCGAGCCCTTCTGTAAAAGCACTCTGCATCGTACGAAGTCCAGTCGGGGTTGCTGATGGTACACCCATTGAATCAGCATTGATGAACAACTTTGCCATCCATTGGAGGCGTCCTTGAATTCCTCGAGGCTTAGGTCTTCAGAACATTCTCATGGGGTGGGTTCAACAGCTCCTCCAACGACATCGGGTCCTTTGCGTGTGAGCGGCCCATCATCACCGCTAACTCGTCCATAATCCCGTCTTCCACCTCTGGCAGAATGAGCAGCATCTACTACGCTTGCAGCAAGCGATAGGATCGCCACGTGTACCACTGAATAGATACACCTTCCAGTAGTGATTCCTCTAGATTGTGATAAATTGTCCCTTCCCGAGACTATCACTACCGAGAGGATCGTCTAAACCTTATAAACGACGCATCAAGCTTCTGTGGGAATCCCATCTAAAAGCTGCTCCTGCTCGAGGTTTCTCCCACGCTTCCAATCGAAGATATCGTTCTGAACGGCTCTATGGAGATAGCCGGAGGGGTTAGAATGTCACAAATGGCAAAGGTTTGCGCGAGTCAAGATCTGCATAGACTCACTGCCCGGCATTTTAATACATATTGGCTGAAACCCAGATTAGTACTGGTACTACTGAAGTACATGTATGCAGGGGGTGTTTTTCAGCACAAAACTCTTCAACCACCCGGCGGCATCCAATCTTCTTTACAGTAAGTTAGGTGGTTCCTTTATCCAAAGCTTCGATAAATCGTTCTGGCATTTTAAAGAGCTATTAGTATTGATTTCTTCCCGGCAGTTTGACGAGTGTGTGGAAGCAGTTCCGAGAATACCGACGAAACCCACGAGGGATAACACAGTGCGCCCAAACTGGAGTTCTCGGACTGGTAGCATCGGCACCTTCATGTCATGCAATTTCATTACCGTAGATTTCACTATGAAGCTGCGCTCATGGCTCATGGCGTTAATCTAAGATTAATCAAAACATAGCCGAAAGATGATGCGATGAAAAGAGTTTGGATTGTCCCAAGTAGCGAGGCTGGGGGCAAGTACAGTAGACTGCCTACTTGCGCAAAGATTTGTTGGCTTCCGTACGAGATGGGTTACCACGTTGGTCGGCTACGAGACCGGGGTACCTTTTGGGGTGAAAACCAGATGGGTGCCAGCAAAACGCAACGGGCTTGAACAAAATAAAACTATCGTTTTGGGGTGNCGGCGCCCCCGCGGTTCGCTTCGCTCGCGATATGGAGATTGTATGTCCTGGCGAGTATGAGACTCGGCTCGCCAGGAGCTCGGCGCTGGGCCCGCCTCCGCAAATACCGCGCGGCCCTGCTTCGCGGGCTCCCGCGCGGGTTTGCTATGGTTACGCGCGCTTGCACACGCTCACCTCCGTTGGCCTGGCGCTTGCGCGCCTAGAGTTTTGTTGGCGCCCTTTTCACGTCGGCTACGGGCCGTATTTCCGGGGGACATCAGCAGATTCCTCGCAAAGTACTCAGAGGGCGTTCGTGCAGCTCTCTCTCTTCGTCGACGTCGTCGTCTTCAACCATAGAGGTTCATTTCGCTCTGCAATTCGCCTGAGTAACTCCCTTTGGCCATCCAATTATCAAGACTGAGGTTTACGTGTTAGTCTCTTCATGACGAATTCACTTGTTACTTTATTATTGTGGCAGATCTTGTTGAGCAGCTCCATGGCACGCCGGCGCGGGACGATAACAATGGAGATCCGGATACCTTCCTCAGATGAGGATATTATCCGGCACACGGATATTATCGGATATTAGACAATAATTCCGGATACTATCCGGCGCACCTCACGGTACCGGCTTCGCGAGGCGCGCGCGTCGGTTTCGAGTCGGTTTTTGTCGGTTTTGAGGCGCCTGGCCCTCAGACAAGGGATCCCAGAACGAGGCGACATCCTCACGATTTCGGCCTAACTTGGCGTTTGTAAGCTCCCTCTTCTGTCCGGCCCCGACTAGGTGCGATCGCCTCGTTCCACGACTTCTTCCACCCAGTCGTCCCTTTCCATACAAATCAGAGTCAATAAGGATTGCCTTTGGAGTATAAAATGAGGTAGTGAGGCACAGTGAGGTACGTGGCAGTTTACACTTTAGTTTACCTTTGTAACAGCGATGGATGCCACGGCGGGGAAGACGCTCAAGACGGCGGGGGTCACGGCCGCGTCGGCCGCCAGCTCGCAGGCGGTCCTGAGTGCGCACAGCAGCGCCAGCAACGTGTTGTCGGCGGACGACGCGGCGACCAGCGGCGGAAGCAGCAGCGGCAGCAGCAGCAGCGCCAGTGGGAACAATGTTACAGCGGCGGAGGCGGGCTCGGTGACGCTCGCGGGCCTTCAGGAGGCCGTCAAGGCGCATAAGGAGTGGGCCAAGCACCTGGTGCTCGACGGGGACGGCAAGCTGCTCTTCGGCAACGTCAAGCCGCTGGACGGCGAGGTCGCGTACGTAGCTGCAGATAGTTCACCATACGGGGTAAACTATTTTTGTCAACTAAAGCGTAAACTGATGTAACTTTTGCACCGCAGCGGCTTCTTGAAGCTCTTCAACAAGCGCGAGGACACGATGGCGTCGGGCATCGTGCTGCTGGGCGAGCAGTACGACGTGCATCGGTGCGCACTCGGGGGCAGTTTACGTGGAGCTACAGCAAGTTGAAGCTGACGTGTTACATTTGTTACCCTTTTGGTTTACCGATTGGTTTACGTGCTACCCGCAGCTTCCACCCGCCGCTCGTGTACGGCCGTCGTGGAGACCCCTCGCTGGAGGAGGGAGAGGGCATCGCCGTGTGCAAAGTGGCGCAGGGCAGTCGCACGCTCTTCTGCCTCATCACGTACGTGTACCCGACGCTGTCGGCGCGCGCGGTGCCGCAGCTCAAGGAGTTCTGCGAGACGCAGCGTGAGTAGGAACTTGGCAGTCGAGTTTTGGTCTGTCGGTACTGATTGTGGCTGTTTGTCGGTGTGCAGTGGCGAAGCTGAGTTGATAAGGGAGGCACACGTGCAACAGCTGGAAGCTGCCCCTGGCTGTCATTTTTACTGCAGTTACGCTTGGCTAGATGAATACGAACTCTGGATTTTGCATGCTGAGTTTGGTGTTTTGGAGGGTGTCAGTCCACTGTTAGAAGGAGTGTTCGAGATCGACGTGTGCTACCAGAACCACTTCGTGCTAGAAATCGGAACCGGATCGCAGCTCTGTGAGACCTCTTGCCAATAGATTTACCTGTCAACTAGCCCAACACTATTTTACATGCTGCCATGGAGCTGGCCCGGCAAATCTGGGGCCCAGTATTCGTTTGTACTACGTAGTAAAAACTATTAGTTCTTGTGTGTGTGTACCATCCAAATGAAATCGGAACGTAAATGTTTTCTCTTTTCTCTACTTCTTGAATACCTTGCTCGCCAGAGCGTTGGTCGTCCTTGAGCACTTTATCGTGCAGAGAAGGTTTGTCTCCCGCTAAATATCTTGCCTCTGCACTTCCAGTGAATTCGTGGCATCCACGTCACAGCGAAAACAGGAAAGGAAGGCGGTTGCCGCAGCCATCACCTCAGCTCGAGCGCTGGGGTGAATTGGGGAATGATGAAAGTTCCACGAAGATCAACAAACGTGGTGCATGCCTAAAAGCCCTCATCCATTCGCTATAGAACAAACGCAATGGCCACAGCTCGTATGGAACTACCAGTATGGTTTAGGGGTTAATGAAGAATGGACACCAACGATACGAGGCGGCATCAACTCAATTATGAGGCCAGCCACCCTGACGCGTTTACATCTCGCCCCAGTCCGCATCGTCGTCGTCCTCGAACTGGATGTCGGCGTTGTCCAACTCAAAGTCTAGCAAGTCACCGGTTGTACCGGTCGTTGTCATCGTCGTTGTCGTTGTTGCTGTCGTAGTTGACACGTCAAAACCCGAATTCTGCGAGGAGGAGAACGCATCCTGACTGCTAAAACCAAACTCGTTCGAGCCCGACGATGAAGCAAAACCGAAGCCGTTGTCACCGCTGCCGAAGCTGCTGGGTATGGCCACGGCCTGCTGCTGTCGCTGCAGCTCGGCCTCTGCTTCAGCCTGGGCTTGTGCAGAGGCAGCGGCTGCTACTGACGCTTCCTGCTCGGCACGTACACGCGCAGATTCCTCCTCCATGGCGCGAGCGTGTGCTTCAGCCTCAGCACGCTGGCGAGCTTCTTCCTCTGCCCGAGCTTGAGCCTCAGCTTCTGCAGCCGCCTGGGCTTGCGCTTGCTCATAGGCCAGCTGAGCGGCCGCAGCAGCCTCTGCCTCGGTTTGCGCTGTAACTTGTGCCTGAGCCTGGGCGTCGGCTTCTGCAGCAGCCTGTGCTTGCGCTTGAGCCAAAGCTTGCGCCTGGGCCTGAGCCTGTGCCTCAGCTTCTGCTTGAGCTTGTGCCAGGGCCTGAGTCTGGGCTTCGGCGTTCGAAGCCGCACTGTCATGGAACGTTTCACTGGCGGCGACAGTAAAGGCAGTGGCGGCGCCACCGCTCAAAATCAACTCGAGGATGTTGTCGCTCTCCAGCAACTCCTTCTTAGCGAAGTAAGACGAAGCAGGAGCGTGCGTCTCTTCGCCGCCGTTCTGCGCGAGAAGTGTAGCCTCAGCCTGCATGGACAGCTCCAGGTTCTCGAACAGGTCAGCGTTACGCGTGGGGTCGGCCAAGGCCTTGGCAGCACGAGAGCTGACAGCAGCCAAGTCTTCGCGCCACTTGTCCATGACCAGCTGCATCTTAGACGGGCAGTAGCTGCGAGCAAAGAAGGCGGCCTCCGGGAAACGCTTAGTCTCCTTCAGCACCTCAACACACTCGGTGGTCTTGCCCAGCATCAGCCGGCATATGAACGCAATGTTGTAGCGGCGCTTCTCGCGAGCAAGCCCAGCAAGACGCACGAGGCCATCCTTGTCTCCGCGACTTGTGTACAGGATGAGCAGCAGGCTGAAGTCATCAGCACGGAGCGCACAGTCTTCGGCAAGTGCAAGCTGACAGTCGTTGAGAGCAAGATCGCCCAGCTGCTTCCACTTGTGCTGAGTCTCGATGTCAATGTCCTTGCTTTTGTCACCCTTGTCGATCTCCTGCAGCATGATGTCACGCGCCACGTCCAACTTGGCGAGCTGCACAGCGAGGTCGAACTTCTGATCGGGGTCCGTGCTCAGGGCAAGAGCCTCCTCCTTGAAGCCCTGCGACTCCAGGAAGCGCGCCACATAGTCCATCTGATCCGCCGGGATCTTCGGCAGGATAGCGTTCGCGCTCTCGAAGTCACGACGCACCACCGCAGTCTGGTACTCCAGCATGACCAGCGATACCGTGTAGCTCACCACGTTCTTCATCTTGTCCATGAGGAATACCAGGTTCTCGCGGGGCAGGTATCCCAGTAAATACATCTTCTGCTCCAAGTGGGCGAGCGTCATAACCTCACCGCCCACGTAGTAGTTCAGTCTGCCGCCGGCGTTGGTGTACAGGAAGCAGTCTCCAACCCAAGTACCCGTGCCCACCTTCTCCGAGATCTCGTGCAGCAGGTCAAAGGCACCGTCGACACCTTCCTCGGGCGAGTTCGTACCCGCAGCAAAGGCCTGCGCGACCAGCTCCTTGTTGTAGCGCAACACGAAGAAGCTCGACTCGCACGCGAGAACAACGAGGCTGCCGTTCTCCGACCAGAACACATTCTTGGCCACCACATCGATCTTGCGGATCAGACGCATCTCCTCCCAGTCAAACATTGCGATCGCATCGTTGCCCTTGACACCGATAGCGCCGGTACCGCCGAACAGACCTTCGGCAGACAGCACGCGGGGCTTCTCGCTCTTGACCTCCTTGAAGTTGCGGAACAGCGTCAGCTTCGAGATGCTCTCGCGCACGACGTAGTCACCCGTGCCCGTGGGCGACCAGCAGAAGTCCAGCGCGGCGCCAAAAGCCTTGTTACGCAGCTGCTGCGCCGTGTAGATAATGTACTCGCCGTCGCCGCAGACCACCACGTAGCGACCATTGCTGTTGTGCTGCACCTTCTGAGGGTACACCTCGCAGCTCCCGAGGTCCCTCGAGACCAGCGGCAGCTTCTCGCCGTCCTGCAGACTCATCTCCTCCACCACGCCCTTGACGCTGGCCGTGTGGACGTCGTTGTTGGTCGTCCAGATGAGCTTCCCGCTGCCACCGACGTCCATGCTGACGACGGGCGTGTCGTGCCCCAGCCGCAGCACGATGGTCCCTTCGTCGTAGCCGATGGCCAGCGTGTTGGCCGAGGGCAGCGCCGCGAGGGACCAGCTGCGTTCCATGCCGTAGTTGAGCGTGGTCTCGGCGCGGTACGTGGTCGAGTGCCACATGCGGACCGCGCCATCTTCGCAGGCCGAGATGATCAGCGGCAGTCTCGGGTGGTAGAGCACCGACGTGAGGTTGTTGCCGTGTCCGTCCAGGGTGTGCACGATCGCCTTGGTCTGGTAGTCCCAGACCTTGACGGTGCGGTCGTCGCTGCCCGAGAGCAGGTACGGCTTGTCTCCCCCGGGGTAGTAGCCCACGCAGTTGACCCCGCGCTCGTGTCCCTCGAGCGAGAAGTGCGCGTGGCTGGACCCGAGCCCCCAGACGCGCACGGTCCGGTCCAGACAGGCGCTGGCGAACGAGTGGGCGTCCTTGGGGTTGAACTTGACCATCATGACGTAGTGGCCGTGGCCCTCGAACACCTGCGAGCACGTGAAGTTCTTGTCCCAGTCCCAGAGCTTGATGGTCATGTCGTCGGCGCACGTGAGGAAGCAGGGCAGCGTCGGGTGCACCTCGATGTGGCGGATGTAGTCGCTGTGGGCCTCGAAGCTCGTCACCTTCTCCATCGTGTTGTAGTTGAACACGCGCACCTGCATGTCGTCCGAGCTGGCCACGATCCACTGCTTGCGCGCCACGAACTTGGCGTTGCGCACGGGCAGCGGCGACACCTCGAGCGTCTTGACCAGCGACTGCGTGGCGTAGTTCCAGATCATGAGGCTGCCCGAGTACAGCGCCGAGAGCACCCACGGCTCCGTGGGGTGCAGGTCCACGCTCTTGACGCGCTCGGAGCGCGACGAGAGCTTGCGTTTGATGTCCAGGCGGAGCGGCTGCGGGGGGGGGAAACGACGTAGCGGAGAGAGGGAGGCCAGGAGGGAGACGGGAGTTAGACGAGTGGGTAGAGGAGACGAGGGGCGACGAGATGCGGGGAGGCAGGTCGCGTGGGGGCCCGTGGGTGGGGAGATATGCATACGCAAAGAGAGCGCATCTTACGCACCATGGTGACTTTGGAGCTCTTCCCCTCGGGCTGTTTGCGGACTGACGATCCTTTTGCCGAAAAGTAAGTGGCAGATTGTGATTGGCTGGAAAGAAGATGGAGATACAAATGGGGTGGACCACGCCACAGTGAGCTATCAAAACGAAACAGCAGCTTCAACTTGCCCTGCTGACCGAATTCTTTTTGCTGGTTGCTATGGCATTGTGACGATCATTGCAGGCAACAGTAGTTGGTGAAATGCGTTGACCCCCTGGCCTAAGTTACCCTTATCGGTCTGGTTATTTACAGCTCTTGGAATTTATTGCTAGACCGCCAATGTGTAGGTTCTGTCCGGATAGCACTCGAGGCGGGGGTCCTTTGCAGGACTTTTCCCTCTGTTCTTCTATCACGGATAAACTGGAAATGCACATTCACCATAACTAAACTAGAAGCATTGCGGTTTGAATCGTACTTTGAAGCTGCCGTGCTTCCCCGTCAAGTGATCAATATTTCCAGCCATCCCGTTCACCGCTCTCTAACTTCCTCAAGGTCTCTCTACTCGGCTTTGGTCTCAGGTAACAACCTCGAGACTCCACTCTCGGCAAAATAGTTGGGCACTCCCATTTGCTCTGGCCATCAGCAAATACTGCAAATACTGCAAATACTACTGCCATCTGCCGTGAAACTCCCCAACTTGCTTGTGTCCGTTCACGGCATTGATCTTTCGCCGCCTCTTCGTGCGCATTGTCCGAGATCGCCCCGTACACATCCGAGCCACAAAAATGGTAAGAGCATGCCGCTTTCCTGCTGTAACAAGCTGCAATTGCACAGATTCGGTCTCACTCGGTCTCTGTGCCAGATCCGCTTCTTCCTGCTGCAGAACCGTCAGGGCAAGACGCGGCTGTCCAAGTGGTACGTGCCGCCGCCCGAGGACCAGGAGAAGGCGCGACTGGAAGCCGAGATCCACCGCCTCGTGGTGGCGCGCGACGCCAAGCACACCAACTTCATCGAGTTCCGCAACTACAAGCTCATCTACCGCCGCTACGCCGGACTCTTCTTCATCCTGGGCGTGGACCTCGCGGCCAACGAGCTGCTGGGACTCGAGACCATCCACCTCTTCGTCGAGCTGCTGGACCAGCAGTTCGCCAACGTCTGCGAGCTCGACATCGTCTTCAACTTCAACAAGGTGCTGTACGACCACCAACCTGCACTCTCGATCCACGTAAAGCTCACCTGCGTGTATGTCTAGGTCTACTCCATGCTGGACGAGTACATCCTCGGCGGCGAAGTGCAAGAAACCTCCAAGCGCGAGATGCTCGATCGCATCCGCGAGCTGGAGAAGCTCGAGTAGAGTCGCTCTACTCCAAAGCCGGCACGGTACCTGAACACCCTGAGGTCGATAATATCACTTCCGTCTATGCTTTCCCAGCTCGTTCCTAACCTGAAGATCTATTCAACTAGCCACCAAAAGCAAATTTGAGCTGCTGGCTCACGAACGAAGACACTGCCTCAGCATGCTTCGTTCGCCTCGCTCGCACTCGTTTCGAACGTATCGGCCTGTCCGCTAGTAGGTACTTCCTCACCAGGCACTTCGCCACAATCGGGAGCTGCCTCAACAGGCTCCACATCCTTTGAAGGCACCGCCGCAGCGACCTCTTCAGGGTTCGCTGGCTCGGCATCAGCACTTGAAGATGCATCCTTCACTGTTTCCTCCTCCCTTGCTGCCTCAGCCTTCACGTCAGCACCATCGAGCGAAGACGCAACCGCATCGCTCTTCTCCGCATCTGGTGACTTGGAAACTCCCTGAGATTCCTGTTCACACGCAGTTGCCTCTACAACAGATAACACATTTTCATCCACCACAACCTTCGTGGGCTCCGCAGCTTGAGATGGCGCGGCACTATTGCACTCTTCCGTGCTCTCTTGCTCGGGTTTGACATCGCCTGAAGCCTCCTCCATTACAGTGTCCTCGGACTCCGATTTAATGGGTTCACTGGCTTCAGCTATCGCACCCGAGCTCGCTTCTTCACTTTTGAGCACCTCAATCTTCACGGCTGGCTCCTTAGCACTCACATCAGCCTTCTCACCATCAGACGAGCGCAAAAACTCGTTCACGACCAGAAAATGTACAATCTGCAGCATCTTGCTCTGCTCAACACGCACGTCCTTTGCCAGCAACTTGCGCAGAAGGGATTTCTGCTCTCCACGCCACTGCTGCTCCGTAGTACGCTCCTTCGATGCCTTCTGCGAGCGCTCACGCTGTCCCGACAGCACTGCTGTGTCGTGAGAGAACGGACAGTACAGACCCTTCGAGCACGAACCCTTGAACAGCATGGCACGGCATCCAAAGGCTGAACGATCGTGGCTGTACTTGCAGTGCGCTTCATCGAACCGACAGTGTCCACGCGAGAACCACTTGCACAGCATCGTCTTGCGTTGCTTCTTCGCTGGTGGCTCTTGTGAGGCAGACTCGGGCGCTGCAAGGGCATCCCGGAGCACAACCTGTGCCTTGGCTTCCTCGTCCTCCTCAATCTCACCTTCCTCCAAATCCTCTTCAGACGAAGCTGACAGCTTTCGCTTTCCCGCCACTGGCGTTGGTACTGGTGCCGTCGGCGCAGGCTTCGGCTGACGCGACATCGCAAGCCACCTCTTGCGGCGATCTTCACGCCACTTCGTGATATCCTCGGCTGAGTTGCCTACAAGCACCATAAACTTCTGGCCTTCCACATCGATCTCCTTGAGTCCTTGTCCGGCGTACTGCCCGTGCGCCGTCTGATAGTGCGCGGTAACAACTCGCTTCGAGGCCGAGAAATCGCAATCCGAGCATGTCACGTGGGTGCTTACGTGTGCTTCGTACTGAGACGCGATCACAAAGCTCTTGACGCAAGTTTCGCACTTCCACACCTGCTGCCCAGGCTGCTGCTGCTGACCATACCCATTGTCGTCGTACGGAAGTGGGGGCTGGGCACTGGGAGGCAGTGGAGGCGCTGGACCATCGGATAAAGGCGGCAGCCCGCCACTAGGCTCATTCTTCATCGGAAAGTCCGAGTCCTCCGGGAAAGAGTTGTTGTAGGACGCACCGTTCCTCCTTGGGTCCTGTGGCTTTGCTCCTGGTAGTGGTGGAGCAGGAGCCCATTGCCGGTCCGGTCCTGGTCCTGGTCCAGGGCCATAACGCTGCTGAAACGGGTCTCCCTGTCGAGAGCCATAGCGATCGTTCTCGTTCGCGAAAAGCGGGCAGTTCTGCTTCCAGTGGCCCGGCTGGTTGCAGTTGTGGCAGACATACGACGGCGGGGGCGGCCGGTGCGGCTTTTGGTGGTGGCGATCCTGCCTGTCCTGGTGACGGTCGTGGAATCGAGGGTTCTGGTCTCTCTGGTGGTGGCGTTGATCCATCGGAGGCCTCGCGTTCGGTCCCGGTCCCTGTTGCGCGTAGCCTGGAGGCCCACCGAATTGCTGCTCCTGAGGCGGAGGCTGCTGCCACTGCTGGTCCTGAGGCTGGAACTGCTGATTCTGATACTGCGGCGGAGGCTGCTGCCACTCGCCACGCGGGTCCTGGCGCGGCAACGGAGGCTGCTGCTGCTGGTTTGTCTCCTGGTACGACGGCTGCCGAGCATCGGGCGCGTCGTCCTCAGGCGGAACTGGAGCATAGGCCCGTTGTCTCGTTCGTGTTGCGTCTGCGTAGTCCGTCGGCGGCATCAGCGGATTGCTCGAGTACCTGGGGCTCTCGTCCTGGAACTGCTGGAACTGCGGTGGAGGCTGTTGCCACGCCTGGTCTTGAGGCTGGAACGGCTGGTTCTGATACTGCGGAGGAGGAGGCGGCGGCTGCTGCTGGAAGCTGTCCATGGGCTGGAACCTGTCCATCGGAGGCGGCGGTGGGGGGAACTGCTGGAACTGCTGGGGCAGCGGCGGAGGCTGTTGCCATTGCTGCTCTGGAGGCTGGAACGGCTGGTACTGGTCCCGCGGAGGCTGGTACGGCTGCTGGTACTGGTCCTGTGGCGGCGAGTACTGCGGAGGTGGCTGCTGCGACGGGTACGTCTGGGGCGGAGCGGGGTACTGTGGGGGATACGTCTGCGGCGGCGGAGCGTACCCCTGATCGTACCCCTGCTGGTCGTCGTGACGGTCGTGACGGAAGCCGAAGCTGCCTCTGCCCCCGCGTCCTCCGCCGCCGCGTCCTCCGCCGCCGCGTCCTCGTCCTCGTCCTCTGCCCCTCCCACCGCCGCGTCCGCGTCCGAAGCCTCGCCCACCCCGGCCGCCGCGAAAGTTGCTGCCGCCGCGGTCCATTGCTGCTATTACTGGGGTTTACTCTCGCTGGGAAGTAGAAATGACTGGGTCCAGAGCAAACTACCAAAATCGCACTTAAGCGAAGGCAAACCGTTGTTGAAGTTGATGGCGCACAGCACACCGGGCGCACGGTTGATAGCCTATCGAGCAAGTTTTAGTTTTAAGCCCGGGGTTGACGTTCGATTGAGGCGGAGAGAGCTGTACATCATGAGCTCGGAGCGCTGTTGCCAGAAAGCTCGAACTATTGCTGGGGACTGTGCATTTCGCGGAACGCATGTGTCCTTGGCCCCGGAGGACCGACCGATTGCGAAATTCTATAGTGGTTACAGATAATGCAGCGAAATGAACTGGTAGACAAGCAACACTCGAACGATGTCATTGAATGGTGTGTTCTGGACACTGAAGCGACTCAATTGCGTGCAGTTATTCGCTTCACGACAAGCATTTCCCGTTAATAACCGATGAGGCATTCAACCGATAGTCCAAAACACCACTTGAAACAAATCAAACCAACCAGAATGTATTAATATTGGTTCGAAGAAATATTTCACGGATTCCAAATCAAAATTAATCTTGGTTTGAACGCGAAAGCCCTGAAACTCCGAGCCATTCGTGCGGTTTGGATTGGAGTTTCCTTTAGCGAGAAAGATAGGTTCAAATCCTACGCGACCTTACAGCTAAAGCCGTTATCGGGCTTCGAACCAAACCTGGTTCATCGGTAATTTTGGTTTGGTTTGAACTTTGAACCAGGAGCTTGATTTGGTTTGTTTCCTGCGTGCAAAATGCAAGCACGACTGAACCCTGCAAGCGTTTTTTTTTTTTCTTTCTGACAAGGTCGCCTGGATTACGAGTTCAGAAAACGCCGGAGTTGTTTTGTTGTTGCTGTGCCACGCTGAGTGCTCGAAGCTGGACTGTGTACCTAGAGGCCTCTTACTCAACGGGCTCCTCTTGCTTACAAGAGGTTGCGCGGTGCTAACGTAGACGCACTTGACAGTTTTCGACGCAAGTGTGAAGCAACGACCGAGATGCCGAATTTCATCATGACCAGCTTCGACGTGGGGATTCTCGCGGCCGAGTGCGTCTCCATGGCGCTCGGGTGTGCGGCACTCGCAGTGTTGGTGGCGCTCAACCATGCTCTTCTGAACGACTTAATCTGCTTTACTACTGCAGGGTGCCTGGTGGTCTCAATCCTCAGGTATATTGCATCGTGCTGCATCAAGAGCAAGATTTTGGCGGTTGCTATCAGTGCGCTGCTGCTGCCTTGCTGCGTTGCTACGGGGGTGCTTGCTGTCCGCGAATTCAAACGTGAATCCTTCTCCGATCATGACTGTCATTTCGATATCAGCAGCTCGATCGTTGCTGCCAATTGTGCGGCTTTCGGGTTCCTGGTGTGGCATCTGGAGGTGGACGGAGAGGACAAAACTAACCAAGTGTGAGAGCCTAGCGCGGCTCGAAGAGAACAGACAGGAAGATGGACTCGAATACCCATTCGGACCCGCAATTTCACCTCGAAGCCGCGTGACGAAGAGCGCCATTCCCCGAGAAAGACAGCAAAGACCACGCAGCAAAGCTGGTCTTGGAATGACGATGTCGTAACTATTGCACGAATCCCAAGAGAGAAAATTGACGTCGGCGAGCTGATCAGTCAAGGCGCGTATGGGAAGGTTTACAAGGGTGCGTTCAATGGCCTTGTTGTGGCAGTGAAGAAGATGCACCCTGTCAATGCCAAGAGTGTGTCCCATGTCAACAACTTCTTAGCGGAAGTGAAGCTCATGGCGTCGCTTGATCATCCGTGCATTGTGCAATTTGTCGGTGTCGCGTGGGACTCGCTCAATGATCTTTGCGCCGTCACAGAATTCATGGATGGTGGAGATTTGACAGGACTTCTCGCGTCTTACGACAACCAGCATCACCCGGTTGGCTTCGACGACAACAAAGTGAAGATCGCCTTGCACGTTGCACATGGTCTGACATATTTGCATTCCTTGAGTCCGTTGGTCATCCATCGCGACCTCAAGTCGAGGAACATTCTGCTGACCGCTGATCTCGACGCTAAGTTGACCGACTTTGGTGTCTCCAGAGAGCGAGCAGACCACACCATGACGGCTGGAGTGGGCACTTCGCTGTGGATGGCACCGGAAGTGCTCATGGGCGAGCGGTACGACGATAAAGCCGATGTTTTTTCGTTTGGGGTGGTCTTGTCGGAGCTGGATTTGCAGGTACTGCCGTATTCTCACGCGATTGAAATGGACGGCTCGGGTCGTCGGATGCGCGACACGGCAGTTCTTCAGCGGATGGCAATGGGCAAATTGCGCGTCCAGTTTTCTCCCGAAGCGATAGCGTCCATGGTGGCTTTGGGGAATGAGTGCGTGTCGCTGAACCCTGTGGAACGACCGACTGCGGCTGAAGTGCTGTACAAGTTGCAGGTTATCCAGCGTGATGAGCTGTAATCTCTCGCCGGCAAAGGAAAAGTCCGTGTGGTTGTACTAACCCAGGAAAACTGAATAGTAGCCATTGTATTCATAGTCCACACAGAGCAGAACGTAGCGCAGATAAACAGCAGCAATATCGTACGCGCAAAGTGGACGGCGAAAACAAAGTAAAAAGGCTTATACTGCGACGCCTTTGCAATAGCTAAAAAATAACAACTTTGGAAACGTATCGTTCGGCTTCAACCGTATCACTGCTTTGGCAGTCTGAACCTCGCTGAATCCGTTCGATAATGGATCGTAACGGATCTCTCAAGAGGGCTACGGACAGTAAGTACCATGTGAAATCGTCCAAAGGAAGACGTATTTTAAAGTTAACCCCTCTTTTGACGTAATTACTTCAGGAAGCTTGTGTGGTACGCTCGCCATTTCTGTTGAAACGCTCCTATGGGTCGCCGCTTAGTTTGAGATGCAGGCATCGAGTGATCTACTATACCCCAGGCTCTTGCTATCGCCGTCGCGGCAAACATGGTTTGGGCCCCTCTTTTCGTCGGGATTGCGCAGAGAGTTAATAAACCTTAGAGATGCGGCCACAAATATATACTTATTTTCCATTATAAGTACTACATGTTCATGTTACTTTCTTAATCATGCTCAGACATGCATGTACGCTGGTGCCGTTTACACTCGCTTCCAATTGGGAAATTAGGAATGCCGTAGTTGCCGGAAGGGGGTCGCTTGAAGAGATCCCGGTCAAAAAGAAGCTACCACAAACGTTCCAACGAAGCACGTGCTCATGCTCGACCGATTATCGAGTGCAAGGCTTTGAATATCATAGTAAATGTCCTGGCGGCTCACACTATCCGATACGTCATGGCCGCTTGTGAATTACGCTGTTTATTGTAGAATCTTCCGAGAGGTTGCTAGCTCATTGCTTGTTTGGCCGCAGCGTTAGCGTACGCCACTAAGTTGAAGACACCGGCGAGACGACTACGGCCAGAAGCTCAGGTGCTTATCAGTCCCTAACTGCACACTTAAACATTGCAGTCACTATTTGACCCATCACGGTACTATCTTACATGTGCACCACACCAAATGTTACACGGTACAGTGTACACTTTTGTTTACACTCTCGAACGTCGCGCCATGGACTCGGAGCTGGCGCCGCGCCGCTCCAAGCGCGAGCACCAGCCGAGCGCCAAGGCCGCGGCCTCCGCCGCCGCTTCCTCCCTCCCTCCTGCGTCTGCTAGCGTCTCTCGCCGCTCGCAGCGACGCCGCGTAACACGCTCAGCGTCCCCTGCGTCCACGCCCGCGTCCACGCGCAACTCGTCGCCCGTACGAGGCGCCGCGGCGTCTCCCGCGTCCTTCGACCTCGCGCCTGTCGTCGTGCGGCGGCGACTCCGGGCAGCGGCGCACACGGGCTCCAACTCGGGAGTACCCCATGGGGTACACTCCGCGGACCCAGGGGTACACGACGGCGGCAAGGTGCTGGGCCGGTACTCGAGCCACGACTGCGCGCTGCTGTGCGAGGTTATCATGAGTCAACTGAAGAAGCAGACGCTGGCGCCGACCGTGCTGGACGAGGCCAAGTCTCCAGGTGGGTTACGCTAGGGGGTTGCACTGCGGTAAACTACATGCAGAGTGTAAACTAAAAGCTCCATGTTTGTTACAGCCTTCATCAAGTGGGAACCAGTCGCTAGGAAGATGGAGACGACGCACAAGCTGCGGATGACGCCCCGAGAGTGTCAGCTGCTGTGGAAGTTCCTGGCCTATGGTGAAATTCCGGTGGTCGAGACTGACGAGGAGGACGAACTGCTGCCAGACTCGGACGAGGAGGATTTCCACAAACCCCCAAAGGAAATCAACGCCCAAGTGGCGGCCAGAAGAGCAAAAGAAGAGGAGAAAGCTGAAGACGTTGCCACTGACGAGGCGACCGAAAAGAAGAGTGAACAGGTTGCTACTGGAGGTGAAAAAACAGCGAAGAGCAGGGAGCCCCAAGCAGAAAAGGACAAGACTAGCGAGACAGGGACACAGCAGAAGAAAACGCAGGGTGACGACACCTCGGAGACGCAGGACGAGGAGAAGGGGCCGTCGGTCCGGTTGTACCCGACCTACTCGCTGCCGACGGGGGCGCCGGACGCTTGGTATCGTCCTTTCGGGCCGAAAGACGCGTTGCCACTGACGTTCGTGGCGTCCAGGTTTCTTAGACGGAAGGCGAACCCGCCAGTTCAATCACTGGCGAGAGCTGCAGGACACCCTTCAACAGCAGATCTGAAGCGGAAGCAAGCTGCGGCGGCAAGTAATGCGACAGCCACTAAAAAGCCGAAGTTGGCGACGCCTCCGCGCGTGTTCACGCCGTCTTCGACCCCTCCCCCCGCTGCAAAGCGTGCTCGATCCGAGCTCGAGTTCTTTGAGCTCCGGCTTCGGGAAGAACAGGCGAAAAAGACGCCAGGAGCAAAGTTCGAGTTGTCTGCCGCAGCTATCCAGCGGCGATTTGGAGAGGCGTCAGCGGAAGTCCGGCACCAGTGTCAGGTTTTGGCTGCACATGATGTCGAGCGGTTCAACCGAGAAGTGGTGCGTCTACGTATTTGGCAAAAGGCCATGGGGACTAGCAACATCAAACCGAAGCCAACTCTGGCACCGGCAATACCGACCCCAGTGGCGAAGCCTGCAGCATCGCCACTGCACACTAGTGGTGCCAAACCAGTGAGTTCGGTTTCTGCAGGAACAGCAGTTTCAAGTACGCCCAAGACACCCGCTACCACGAAGAGTGCAGGCCCGACGGCAGCTCTGCTGGCACACACGGCTGCGGTTGCTGCAACTGCAGCGAAAGCTAAGGCTACTACAACCCCGACAACGACTAGTGCCAGTGGACCGAAAACTGCACGAGAACAAAAAGATGGAGGAGCAGCAAGCGCAAAACGTGACGCACAGTGATCAAATAGTTTATGCTGATGCTGTCGTATGAAAAAAGTCGTGATGTATGCACAATGCATGGCATGCCGAGTCACTGAAACAAGAAGCAATATCTCGACGCAGGAAGCGTTCGAAAGCGGGAATGGTATACTCATAAAAGAGGTTGATATATTCATTGCGAGACTGAAATCCCACGTGTGACTCGCCTGGAAATACAAAAGCGGCTGAAGAGCGCGCTATCAATCTTACATCAAATTCTCAGCAACAACTCACGAGCGGATGTGGACAAGTTCTAGCTAGCCCGCTTGCCCGCCATCCACTAGATTTACCAGAACGTACTCTTACATGGAGTGCATCGTCACCTTAAGGAGGAAGGCACCGACGAGAAAGCCCAAGAAGCTCATGACTCCTCCCACAAGCACCGGCAACTTGTAGCCGAGTGACGTCTGCACCAGGGCCGAGCCGATGGAGTAGTTGAGCAGCTGACCGAAGCAGTTCGCCGAGTTGAGCACCCCGACGTACACGCCGATGTCCACGTCATTGCGGCCCTCGAAGACGTGGATAATCGTGGGCACCATGAGCGCGAAAGCGGCACCCTGCGCCACGGACAGAATGGCCACAACGAAGAGGTCAAAGCCCACACTGGAGCAGAAGGCCATGGCTATGAACAGAGCCTGTGCCAACATCGAGAAGGAGAGTACCCAGCGAGCGCCGAACTGGCGAACCAGGAGCGGCAGTACCCACGAGAACACGTAGCCCACGATATTAAAGAGAAGACCACTGAGTCCGCTGGCCTTGCTCACGCCGCGGTTGTATGCTGTCTGCTCAGCCGAGCACGGGTTGCATGTGTCTGCGTTAGTAGCACTGCCGCCGTACACCACCAGGCCGAAGAACTGCCCCTTGTTGTCGTTGTAGGCCTAGTAGCCGTACACCTCAAAGAACAGGATGGCTGCATACATCGTGAGCATGGGCGGCATGGTCTGCATCCCTTTGGAAATGGTCTTGAACGCGTCCAGGATGCTCTGGCAAGTGCTCACCTTGGTAGTCTAGCAACGGAGTCTCCTTGCCGAAGAGCACACACAAACGAACATGACGACGCAGAGCATGCCCATGAAGCAGTGCAGCGTCAGGTACGCCACTCCTCAGATCTGAATGCAGACGGCCGGGACGATAGCGCCCAGCCGAGACCAAGAGCGATGCCCAGCGTCTGTCGGTCGCCGGCAAAGTCCGCCACCAGGAGCATTGTCGGCGTCTGGCTGCACGTCACCGCGATGTCCATCCAAAGGTAGAAGATGATCGTAGAGACGGCCGTCACTTGCTGCCAGCGTCGCCCAGCACGTCCCCGATCTCGTTCGTGTAGCTCATGGCGATCCAGCACATGACGCTGAGGCGGCCCATGGTCACGAGAAGGGGGCGGCGGCGGCCGAAGCGAGACGTGCTGCGGTCGCTCAGCACGCCGATGACCGGGCCCAAGGTGATGGCGGACGTGAGCTGCACCGCGTAGTTGGGCCGCATGGTGCTCAAGTAGGGCGTGAGTGCGGCCCACTGCGCGGCCCAGGCCATGTTGACCGCCAGCAAGACCCCGAACGACGCGCCCTGCGGTCGTTCACGTCCGGCCTCGAGATCGTCGGGGCGTTTGGTGGCGGTGGGCGACTCGAGGTTCTCGCACGCCGCCGCCACGACTGGCAGCACCAAGAGGAATGACTCGTCGGACGGGCAGAGTGGGATCTGCACGCTGCCTGCAATTCCGGCCAGTGGAATGCCTTTAAACCCTGTTTAACTACTTTTGTACATCCTAGATGTATGATTTACTAACCGCAAATCCACGTACAACACCAATTTGTGATCTAAATAGCAAGGACAAAATGCGTGGCGATCAATTATAGCTCTCGACGTCATTTGCGTAGAGCAGATCGGTCGATTGGTCGTGGTCAAGCAAAGCAGATCGGTCGATCGGTCGTGGTCAAGCAGAGCAGATCGGCACAAAACAGATGGGGCAACGCGATCTCGTGCTCCATGCACACCGAAAAAGGGCAACCAGAGCTCAAGCTTCCCGTTTGTTGACACTGCGAGCTGAATTATAGTGAGAGAGAGAGATTCAAGATATCTATTTACGAGTTGTTACGCGCAAGATGTCTGAAATGTCCGTAGCCAGGATATAAGCGCCGGTGCTTCCGGTAACTTGTCGTGGCTGATCCCGTGTATGCCGGGAACCCTTGTGGGTCTTGAGTGAAGAGTTCAAGACTGGCATGTAGCCTGGCGCCCCGGACAGCGGTGAATTACAGTGTGCATGTACAGGTATCATTGAAAGTAAACGCGAAACTTTGTGGTTCATCTCATCCCTTTTGTTTTGTTAGGGTAACTTACGCTGCACACGTTGTCCATCTCGAGCTCTTCCGGGCAGTGCATTGCAGTTTTGCTGAACGGCATGAGTTCTCGATAGCTATTTGAACTACATGTAGCTGGGAAATAATTCATGGATCTCACATGGGCCAGCGTGTCCCTTGGGCGAGGCCACAGTCCGGGCGTAGGGGGGTTGCTGTCAAGCAGCGCTCGGATATCCCTTGGCATCGATGGCGACCTTCAGCTCCTTGCAAAGAGCTTCGGACAGCGCGAAGCTACGTCACTTATCGCACCGAAAAGTAGGCAGCAGCTCTGCGTCAGAATGGCTATCTGTCCCTTTCCTACAAGATGCAATGTGGACCAACCAGTGCGTAGATTTTGTCGACAGGTTACTCGCAGAATGAGTTTCGTTTTGGGTCCGTTTGGTCCGTACCAGATCTTGGACTTCGTGCTCCCTCAAAGCAGCTGGGGGCCCCTGTTTATCTCAAGTTTATCAAAAGGAAAAAGTATTAAAGTACCGGTATACCTAAAGGTAAAGGTATAAAGCCGATGATTGAGAAGACCACCCTTGCTTGATATTACTAGTATTAGTAGTAAATCTGAAACCAGCCCGCTTTTATTTACTACAACCAGTGCCAGCGTCCTATAGAGTATTGCGAGTTTTCATCATCGGTGTACCGTAATCGGCATCGAGATCGAGATGTGGTCGGCCTTGCTCCACGCTTCTACAGATTTCACAACCTCGTTCTTACCGGACTCTCTCACTTTTATCTCCCTGTCATTCTGACATTTGCAGCTTTCCAACTCCGCTAGCAATTGGCAATGGTGTCGCTCGGGGTTCTCCTCTCCATCACTGCGCTCGCAGTGGTCGGCTGTCTCACTAACCTAGTGGAGGCTCACGGCTACATGTACATTCCGTTGGCCGAGTTCGAAGGCTCGGCGTCTTCAGCGTGGATCGTGGAGATCGAGCCGCAGTTTGATGCCGACTGGGCGTCGATTTCCGACTATACGAAGCTCATCGAGCTCTACGTGGAGAAAGCGAAGGAAGCTGGCTACGCTAACAACATCCGCAAGTTGCTAGATAGCGACACAAGTCTGTACGGCGCGGACTGTGGGTTTACCAACCCCAAGGCCGACCCGAAAGACCCGCCGACGGACGGCACGGCCACGTTGTCTCAAGGCGTTGGGCACCACGTACGTTGCGATGAAGATTTTTTTCCGATGTTCATGAGTGAGTTAGGAGAAATCGTCAGACTCGTCTAACGTCAGCGTGTTTGACTGTTGTCTTTGCAGGGGCCGTGTGAGATCTGGCTGGACGACACGATGGTGCTCCACAACGACGACTGTGAGAAAGCGTTCGGTACCTCGAACTATGAAACGATCAAGTCGGTCTTCACACCTGTGGACTACTCGTCCTGTTCCACAAGTGGGTGCATGCTGAGGTTCTACTGGTTGGCCTTCCGGAGCGTGGATGCCAAATATGTCTGGCAGATCTACAGTGCGTTCTGAGCTGTTTGCTTCCTGTATTGGGGTTAAAACGCTAACTACAACTGATAAAATGTCGTCTACACCACACAGAGGACTGTGTGCCGCTTTCTGGGCCGGCTGAGGGGCAAACCAGCACAGCCACGACGAGCTCAGCTTCAGCATCGTCAAACGCCACTCAAATGACGACGGATGCTCCCGCTACGGAGACGCCCATGACTACCGCGTCTGCTACGGAGACTACGGCCACTGAAGCGCCAGAAGGCACGGAGGCGACCGTGACAGCGACGGAAGCGCCAGCCCCCACCACGCCGTCGACGACGAAGAAGTGCAACGCACGGGATGTTAAACGCTCCGCCAAAGTCTCTTCAGCGCTGACTAGTCCGTTGTGATTGGATGAAAACCGCCAAACACGACTCTGATTGGACGACGAGAGTGGGATCTATAACTGCCCGACTAGCGCGTTCACCGGCCTCTCACCTCAGCCTGCCACCGACCCCGACTGTCAAGTCTTGCTTGCTCAATCCCGCTTCCGAGTTTTTTTTTTTCTGGGATAGTAACAATGTGCTGGATCATGTGAACAACAACAAGCCAACTTGAATGACTGTCAAAAACTGCCGCAGAAATACCTTCTCGGCCAACACTGGACGAAGAATGAGCTAGCACATTTCAATCCAATCACCGATGCGGTTATACAATCGCTGACGACTCCACTGTCAAACAGTGATGCACACCAACACGATTCCATTTCACACGACCGCTCCCCGCCATTCTACCTCCCAGACTAAACAACGTATCTAGTATATAAACGCGTGGTGATCACAATGATATTATTATTGTGATCAGCACATGCAGATGCAGAATCTGCTCGGGACACGACGGCCGCTGTCGTGCCTTTGGAAGTGACCGCTGGCTGTCACAGCGGTCACTTCCATCCAGCTGGCCGATCCCAGGGATACGCAGCGAGGCCCGGCCTGACCCCGCGAAAGTCACTGTTGGAGTCCAACCAGCGCAATCAGCGGAGACCAACGAGTGTATCGGGTACCCCACGTAAAGAGTCGGCGAGTTGCGTCGTAACGCTTCCAGCCGGGCCGGCGGAAGATGTGAAGATGTGAACGGTAGCCGTCGCAGTCGAGACTTGCTGTCTAGCATCTCACAACGCCACGACGCGCTGCTCACGGCGCAGGAGAGTGTGTGGACTGGGGCCGGTGCGATTGCAAACTAGGATAGGTAGATGTCGTCCTGCGCGCGCGTGCTGCCTGTCCGGGGTCTGGCTGGGGCTCCGGCCAAGTGCCGATGCGGAGGCTGCACGCGAACGCGAAGTACCGACGGGATTCAGGGGGTACAGTAGAGACTTGGAAGTATCTTTGCAAACTCGACATTGTGGTGGTGTCCACGCGTGCCTATGGCTCGAGTGCCGACGCTGGGAGACACCCGTACATCTGCGACCAACTAGACTAGCTGGTTGATTATGTAAAGGAGAGTCGGTGACTCGCGGACAAGAGACGCTTCTCACGGGCAGCACAGTCAGCTTTTCGTAGTGAAATGCGAGGAATTACACTATTCAAGTAGATTCAACGCTTTTTGCAAAACGTAAGTAGTTTGCTATGACTACTTATAAGTAGATTGACCTGAGGCTCATAAGGATCTAAAGCAAAGGTCAGATCACTAAGAGGAAGCAACAAGTGGACTAATGTGAGCTCCGATTTCATCAGCCATTCAGCCATGTCAAGACGTGTCGAGTGCCTAGTGTGTAACGAACCTGGCAATGTCAAGCATGCGAGTGCACCTGGGTACTCGGGCCTGCTTAGAGCGACAGGAAGAATTGTACACCTCCATCTTCAGGCTGTTGGGCTAGGACGTACATGCCCAACTCTTGAATCGTCTCCCTGCGCGCCTGTGAGTAGACGCGATCGTATGCCAGCTTGGCGCGCCTTGCCGCTTCTTCGCGCTGGACCTTCTTCTCTGGGTGCTGCGCCCCTGCTGCCGCGGCCGCCCCTACAAGATTCGGAACCGGACGGGCTCCGCCAAGCATCACGGCCTCGCCGCCGCTATGAAGCGCAAAGATCCGAGCAGCAGGTCGTCGACCTCACCAACGAGAGCAGTGACGACTACGAAGCGAGCGCCGTGTGACCCATTTGCATGGGCACATCACCCGAAGCAACGTCGCACAAAACTACATGTATTCACAGTTAGAGACGGTGGAACTTCCACTGGAAGCTGCGACGCTCGAGGCCGCTGGTCAGCGCGTTGGCCAGCGGTGACCGCAGCGCTGGACTCCGAGCTTCGGCCTTGAAGTGGTCGCACGGACTCCGGGGGCTAATGACTTGAGATACAGACATTGCCGTGCCAGAGCAACATCCGAAGCGTAGCAAAGGTCTATGCTAGTGTCCGCTGCAAGAGCTGCGGCTCGCCGGCAGCGTCAAGTGCCTTCGACGGCTCTAAGAGAGTCGTATTCGAACCCCCAGCCGTTCCGCACACGACGACCGGGCTTTGGTAAAATGCCCTCGCCGTCAACAGTTCATGCGTCTTGCTTGGCGTATGAGCAACAGCAGTGGGCCAACGACGATTTTGGAGGCGAAAGACGCGAGCCGCGCCTAAGGCTTGAGGGCAACAAGCAGAGTGGATCGCCTGCAGTACTGAACCGAACTTTGGTCACGTCTGTTGGCACCTCTAATAGCTAAATGCCGGGGTATGCATATATAGCTACAGTACCTTGTCCCTATACTAAATGCACTGTACGATTAAATCCAACTATCCAATTCGCTCCAGGTGACCCCATCTACTTCTACAGGGTTAGCTGGAAACACCACTTTACGACGTCAGGCGCGATTAGCAAACTTCGGCCGCTTTGCCTGTCATGGGCTTTGACGTGCTCTGCTGTCCCATGGTTCATTGTGCAACTTGCGCTTGCAGCCAAACGCGTTGCAGATACTATACAATAGTCGGCCATGAGGGCCCAGTGGAGCAAGAACGTGTTCCCCCCGCTGACACTCTCGAACGCGCAGGAGACGGCGTTCCGCCACTTGGCTCGCGGGTTGGTGCGCGAGACGCTGATGCACTTGCAGTCGTTCGAGCGCCTGCCGAAAGCCACGCGGGACCTGGCCAAGCAGAAACGCTGGAAGGCTGTCAAGACCCGCGACAGCCTCACGGTCTTCAAGGAGCGGGACCCGCCCAAGACCGTCACGGGCACGAGCTTCGACACGCCCGAGCACCAGCGACTGACCGAGGACGAGTGGCAGATGCCCAAGCTGCTCGTGGGCGTCGGCTCCATCGTCGGCTCGCTCGACGACGTCATGTACGGGGTCGTGACGCCCGACGCCGCGTCCATGCTGCTCAAGGCCGCCATCGTGCGGAGCTCGCTGGCGGACGGCGCCGTGCTGGCGCAGATCGACGGGCCCACGCCGGAGGATCCATACCGGTTTCTCGGAGTCAAGTGGCTCGTGAAGGGGCCTCCCGCTACGCTCCGGGGATTCGTACAGCCTCGAGACTTGGTGTTCGTTGAGTCCACGGGCATTCTCCCCACACGCCCCAATGGTGACCGCATCGGATACCAACTACTGCACTCGGTGGACTTGGACGGCTACGGCACGCGGCCGGAACGCTCGCTGACGCGCGGCAGGATCTCCAGCTGCACCATCTTCAAGGAGACGCAGGACGGGGAGCGAGTCGACGTGTACGTTCGCGGCTACGTGGAGCAGCACGGCAAGCTGCTGGACTCGGTGGCTCTCAAGGCGGCGTCCACGGGGTTTCTGAGCTCGTGGAACGCCGTCGAGTGCGGCCACGTGAAGAAGCTCATGTGGTTCACCGAGAACCCGCACCTCGTGACCTGGAGGGGGGGCGCCGCTGCGCGTGCTCGGGGACCTGACGCAAGGACGCCAGTACGGTCTCACGTCAGCTCCAGCTTCGACGGGCCTAGTGGTTTCCATTTGCGCAACCTCAGTTTGGCCAGCCCCAACGATCGCTGCGGCGGCACCTGCGACCGCAAGCTCAAGAAAGTCAGCAGTGTTGGCCTGTGCTGCCTGTGCCAAGTGCCGATGTGCTCCAAGTGCCGCGTGACCAAGAAACTGGCTTACGCTACCTGCGAACTCAAGCTTAAACGCCGAGAGAGCGTCATCTGCCGCTCGTGCGTGGCGAAAGTGCGTCTCGAGCCTGTGCGTCGCATCGCGGAGCAGGAAATTCGCACAGGCCGCTACCGCTGGCGGCCTGGCAACAACCAGCAGCAGGTGCAGTCTGGCGAGGCCCACGATACAAACCCTGCACCACCTTCTCCGCCAAGTGGATCGACCAGCTCAAACCCAAGTTTAGGACCTCGCTATAACTCCGGCAGACCAAACGGGAAGGCTCGCTCGGCCATCGCGTCCAACGGTGCTTCTGGCGGTTTCCTAGATCGCCAACGGCTTCACCAGCTCCAGCTCCAGCAGCAGCAGCAGCAGGCCCAAGCCCAGGCCGTGAACGCTCCGGTCGAGCTCCGGACCAAATCTAGCTGGTTCCGGTGCCACAAGAAGAGTAAGCAGAGCAGTGCAAAGCCCAGACCGGTGATGCTTGGCGAGTCCACGACGCTCAGCGACTGCCAGCTGGGCGCGCTTTCGCAGTGCTCGACGGCAGTTGATTCTCTCAGCACCAGCTCGCCGGTCAACCCGCTCACGTTCAGCTGGGCGTCGTCCGCCCAGGAGAGCGAGTGTCGCGCCCGCGTGGAGGAAGACGACGAGGACGACTGGGCGAAGACGCCGGAGTTCATCGAGAGACAACACGAGCGCCGGCAGCTCTGGCACCAAATGACGGAGCTGCGGCTCGCCGTGGAGAACACGTACCAGATCGCCAAGCACACGACGGAGTCCTGCTGCGGCCCGCGCTTCAGTCCGCTGGAGAAGGCGAGCGTGCAGTACTGAAGCCGACGTGAGTGGGTTCGTCTCGAACTATGAGGGACGGAGAACATGTAAGAGCAGCGCACGTGAGTGAAGCTCCCAACACACTTACGACAATAAGTATACAACAAACTACTGGTTGTGAAATGCGCATTATGTTGAAGTGACCTTAGTCGAGTTCTGTGCCATGCGTAACGACACCATTAGCTTCATCAACTCAAAGGCAGCACGCAGGGCCCAGGGAGAGAGCGAGTCGATCTGGCAGTCGCCCAAAAGGAGCCCAGCACACTTGATCGATTGTCGAACAAGAGCTGGCAAAAGGCTGCAAACGCGCCGTGCGAAGTGAGGCGACGGCGTCTTTGGCTTCCTGTCGAGTGCAAGATCGCCGCGGTGGCGAGTAGCGGCTTCAGAATTGGCTTCCCATCGGTCGACTGGAACTGGACCAATGTTCAGAAGTAACCACACGCCGCTAAAGAATCGACCAAGGCGTTCCAGAACGGGTCAGCGTCTCGGGAAGCAGGTCTCTGTCATTTCCGTCCCGCAATAAATGGTGCAATGATGCGTGAAGATCAAGCGCAGACAGCATTTCGGGGTAGTACGGCACCAACTATTTCGGGACAAAAAAATACTATCCACCGATTTATCCATTCGTGTTCACTCTGCGAAAATGTTGGCACTGCATTGTGCTGGCTAATCCATTGCTGTACGTGTACTATATTCACGCCTTGCTCGAGCGAAATCTCAGATTTCAGACGAGCGAGAGTCGGTCAGTGGCATGCTGCAAGCCTCGTCCTGCACTGGTCAACTCACGCTCACGCCGGACTCGCCTGTGGGCACTTAGGCGTCCAGGTGACTCCCCGGTACCTCAGTCTGGCCATGAGCTACCCGCTGCACTCTTGTCAGTCTGCATTTTGCGGCCCAGCACACAAGTGGAGAGTCATCCATGACACGAAGAGCGAGCGACGCGGAGGCGGCGGGCTTCAGCCCCACGACGTGGACGACCAACGCGCTGCCGCCCGTTGAGCTGTCGACGGAACAGCGCGAGAAGTACCGACTGCTGGCGACTCAACTGCTCTCGAATACGCTACGCGACTACGACATCTACTCGGCCGACCCGAGGCAACGACGCATGAGTCGGCGTCGGTGGAAGCCCGTGAAGACCAGAGACCACATCACCGTGTACAAGGAGCGCTACCCGACAGCGTCCACGAACCACCTACCGTCCCCACAAACCGGTCGGGCCAGTCTAGCGGACCGAGTGTCCATGGCCTTCCGAGCCAACGAGTGGACGGAGCCCAAGCTGCTTGTGGCCACGGGCTGGATCGAAGGCACGCTGGACGACGTCATGTATGGCGTCGCCTCGCCCGACGCCCAGAGTATGCTGCTGAAGGCTACAGTGGTCAAGAACACGCTCATCAATGGCGCAGTGCTCGCTTGCATCGACGCCCCCTGTGCCGCCGACCCGTTCCGGTTCCTCGGCGTCAAATGGTTCGTGAAAGGCCCTCCGACCGCTCTTCAAGGCATCGTGAGACCTCGAGACTTGGTGTTCATCGAGGCGACAGGAATCACGACGCGGCCGAACGGGGAGCGCGTAGGCTACCAGCTCCTTCACTCCGTGGACCCGCCGCAGTACCGGGACATGACGCCGCGGTCTGGGATGGAGGTCACGCGCGGCCGCATCTCGAGCTGCTCCATCTTCAGAGAAACGCCGGCAGGGCTTGGGAGCAGGCACTCCAAGGTGGATGTGTACGTCAAGGGGTACGTCGAGGCACACGGCAAGCTGCTGGACTCGGTGGCCCTCACGGCCGCGTCCACAGGCTTCATGAGCTCCTGGAACACGGTCGAGTGCGCGAACCTCAAAAAGCTCATGTGGCTCCTCCGTCAGCAGCCTGGCGGCCGACGTCGCGACATGCAACGATCTCGCCGCTCCAGCCAACGCTCGCATGCGAGCAGCGGCCTCAGCTGCTCCAGCATCACTCAATTCGGCAACAACCGCGTGAGCACGTCAAGTGGCCGCCGGCCATCCCACAGACACGAGGCTCGAGACTCGTCATCCCGATGCGGGACATGCTCCAAGCGCCTGAACAAGCTGAGCGGTCCGATCTCCTGCGCGTTGTGCTACCAGCGCACATGCTCTCGCTGCCGAGTCTCGCGGACCTTGAAAGACGTGAACGGGCAGTTGTGGCTGCGTCAAGAAGACGTGCTCATCTGTAAACGCTGCGTACTTTGTGTGGATCATCTCGCCGCTGCGGACGTCGCGCGTGCCGAAGTTGACGCTGGATGGCTCTCGATGGGAAATATGCCTGCCAGTTCCCCCGACTGCGTCGCGAGCTTCGACAGCACGGGCGTGACTATCGACACAGGTGCGAGCACAATGACGCTGCCAGTGGAGGAAGAGTACTCACTCTCTGTGCTGTCCCCGACTGCAGATCTGCCCATCGACTCGTTCCGCGGCGTCGAGACTGACAAGGAGGCCCAACCAGAAATCCCCGAGCACACCGAAGAAGAAGCAGTGGGGACGGAGAAGGTGGTGCTGTCGGACCGAGAGCGTCGCGAACAAATCTGGTCGCAGATGGTGGAGCTGCGCATGGTGGCCGAGTCCATCTACAAACTCACGCTCGAGACTACCGAGTCACTGAACGCAGCACCACAGCGGACGCCTCAGCCTCGGCACTACGGATGATTTCATAGCAGTCAATCGTACGTGCAGTTGTGGGGTAGTCCAGCTAGCAAGACAAGTTTAAACACAATTTGTACTTCGAACGTACCTTGTTTCGCCTTCAATAGTGTACGGGGTGTGCCTCGTGCTGTCTTGCTTCCGGTATGTCTGGCTCCGGATTGATCAGCTTCGTCATGTCTGACATTGATATGGACGGGTATCGCACAGCCGAGCCGAGCGGTGAAAACGCAGACTGGTCTCGCCTCAAACGCCAACTCGCTCTTCTGCTGCGCTCATTCGCTGTTTGCCGCTGGTGCTGATTGCGTTTGGCAATTCTGGTTGGACACTGCTTCTGTGCGAACGCCATGCGCGCCATGCGCGCCTGGCATACCGCAACCTCCACATCTAGCAGCTTGACGCTGCGTCCACGGGGCTCTTTGAACATCTTCCCCACTCTGCAGCTCGAGCACAACGGTGTCGCGCAAAGCGCACAAATGCTGTCATCGCTCAAGCAGAAACTGCGCCGTCGAGACACGATCCTTCTCTTCTTCAAACGATTATCGCAGTGCCTTGTGTCAGGCCGTCACCGGCGTGCCGGTCGGCACGCCTAGGCCGTCATCACGCGGGCGTGCTGACCAGGC
>LGTU01000470.1:0-35469 GCA_001314425.1 Phytophthora pluvialis | reverse complement strand
TTGCACCAATGCCCCCCCCCCCGCAGTACCGTTCAGTCTCTCACATTTGCTGCTGCATCTTGACAATAATCTCGTGCTGGGCAGCCAATGAGCTGTGCGCCGTAGCAGCGAAGCCCAATCCAGCGACGCCCAACGCTGCACCGAGCACCAACGTCCCCCACGGTCCGAACCGACTGCGAGGTGCCGGCACTTGGCCGGAAGGTGGCGGCGCAAACGCGTCGCGCTCGTCCATTTGCACTGTTCCGTAGCCGCTGGACATGACGAGCTGGCAGTCCACAAGCCCAAGAGAGTGTCCGCGCTCAATCCAAAGTGCTCGACAGTCGCCGTTTGCACATCAAACGGCGCGGGCCCCATCACCTTCAGCCCACTTTCAGCCAATCCAACACGTTATCGTAATTTACGTCTTGTCATTGGCAGAAAAAAATGCACCCGATTAAGTGCGATTACGTTGCGTACACACCTTCAAACAAACAAGCTCAGTCTCCAATTCTCCCGAAGGATCGAGAAGACGTCGCCGTCGCCGTCGCCGCTGCGCTGCGCCACACCCAAGCTTGCTGCCCCCCCAGTACATAGCGCGCCATCTCCCGCGCGCTCTCCGCTCACTCCTCATCTAAAAATCACCCGCAAGCTCCGCGCGCCCGCCTCGTAATCGCGCCATCATGTTCGACGGAAGCTTCAAGGCCTCGCGCAAGGTGAATCTCGGCGGCCGCAAGAAGCCCACGACAGGCTACAGCGCGCGGCTGGCCTCGCTATCAGGTTCCAGAGGTATCGGCCCTCGAGCGGACGTGCTGGCCGGCTCCAAGGAGGAGCTCCTGCTGCAGAACCGCCTGGCCAGGGAGGAGCGTCACGCCGCGAAGACGCGCACGGCCGCCAGCACGCGGATCCAGGCCCAATACCGCCGCCTCAGGGCCGCGGAGCAGGCCAGAGCCGCCGTCTTCTTCCAGCTGGAGCAGCAGCTCGCGCAGGTCGTGCTGACGGGGGACATCCAGAGCAGGGCGCTGCCCACGCCGCAGCTGCGGCTCTTCCTGCGGCAGTTCCTCTTCGCCAGACCCAGGAGCGACAAGAGCTGCGTGGCAGCCGACAGGATACGCAAAGTGCAGGACTATTTGGTGCTGATGCTGCTCGTGAGCAGTTTAAAGGGGCAGAAGGGCGCCAACTTGCTGCTGGAAGCCGAGAAAGACGCGTGCTGGGTGTACCAAGTCACGCGGATGAGCGAGATCGCACTGCAGACGGTAGTGCGCGAGGAGCTGAAGACATCCGCGACGAACCCGGCGATTGCAGTGAACCCGTACTTGCTGTTGGTGGACACGCTGACGAATGCTGCCAGGTATCCGACGACAGAGGCACATACGGCGCTGTCGAGGGTGTTGTATCATCTTGGAGTCACGGCGAGGTACGGGACCTTTGATGCAGTGAGCGCGTGCATTGCCCAGCAGGCGGAGGAGGGCGTATCTCGTGTGGAGAACGATCGACTGGCTCAGGTGATTGCCAATATTGCGGCTCAAACGCTAAGCTTGTTGGTTCAGGGACAAGAGGAACAAACCGCCGCCAAGATCTCCCGACAGTTTGCAAAGAAAGTTTTACTCTGTGCGTCGTCAGCGAGCTCACCCGTGACGAGTTACGTGACGATGACCGTAGCTGGAACGACCAAGGGCCTCTTCTGGGCGTCCGTGGTGCGTCATCTCGGTGACGGTCCTGAGATGGCGGCACTGTCGTGGCAGCAGCGCGCAATTGTTGTCGGAAATGTCGTAGAGCTGACGTCCATGTGCTCGTTTGATGAAGCACTTGTAAACGTCGCCCCATTTGTGCTGTCAGAATTGGTGACACCCTCTCTGGTGCAGTGGGCGTTCGACGTGAAGCCCACCCAGCAGGATCCAATGGCACCGGAAGAAGATTACGACATGGATGATGAAGCAGAAGTCCCGATCGTGCCTCCAACGTATTTGTCCGCCGGTGGTTTTGCAACGGACGAAGAAGTACGACGAGGTGGCCTAGCGCTGGGTGAAGCCGAGGCCAGTGTGCGTGCACAGTGGCAAAAGATTTGCCACTCCAATTTTAGTGCTCGATGCCTCGATGTTCTGCTGCACGCAAGTGAAGCATCGTTGCAGCCTGGGGAAAGTGCCGTTTCTCAGTTCTGCCATGTCCTGAGCACAGTGCTTCTGTCTACTGGAAGGTCTTATGTGCTGAGTGTGGCTGCAAGGTTTGCGAATCCACCTCCAGCATTGTTTGCTCTGCTAAGTGCAATGACCGTCGAGCAGTTTGCTGGCAGCCCCGTCATCCTTATGAACAACTCCAGTCTGGTCAACAGTATGTGGGAGTGGATAAAACCGAGAATTGCGAGCATCACAGCTCAACGCTCGACGGGTTCGCTTACAAATGGCCCGCTAGCGTTTACGACGTCGCAGCTTCAAGTGCTGATCATCTTCAACGTCGTGTACAGCCACATGCTTCTGGGTCTTGACGATGAGGCTTTCTACGATGGGCAGTGGCCACTGCGTTTGGCTGAAGTGGACGCCGTAGTGACGTTTTTGAAGCAGTTCATTTACGACACGTGCTGGACCATCACCAGCAACAACACACTTTCGGTTGACAATATGGACGAAAAGGAGCTGGTGTTGTTTTCGGCGGTGGTGTCATCTATCAAGCTGTTCAACCAGCTCTACGATCGCGACTGCCGACGACGCTTCATGCCTGATGGTGCGTGGCTGTGGCCTTCAATGCCTGTCGTCAAGGAGATCGTAGACCTCGAATTGATGAAGGAGGACGGAAATCACGATGCGCACGCTATCTACATGCTGATGAACGGGAAGGCGGCGTCCCCATACGCGCGCGCAGCGTTAATCCTCGTCACAATCCCGCAAGTGCTGTCGTTCAACGATCGTGTACAGCTCTTCCAGAAGCTGCTAGAAGACGGAAAGGCACAAGTGGGCAATATCCGAGATGAATTCTCGCGAGCATTGCAAGTCCGGGTCAAGCGCGATGAAATTGTAGACGACAGTTTTGATTTCTTCCAGAAAGTGTGCGACGCGATGTCTCCTGCGGCTCTCAAGTCGCGCGTCAAGGTTACCTTCATCAATGAGCAAGGTCTAGAAGAGGCTGGTATTGACGGCGGCGGCGTATTCAAGGAGTATATGGACAGCCTGACGAAGAGCGCTTTCTCACCAGAGTACGGCTTCTTCCTGGAAACAGAGGAGCATCTCCTGTATCCGAATCCTGGTGCGAGATACATTGTGGACACGCGCAAGGAGGCTCTGGACCGCTATCGCTTCCTTGGTCGTGTGCTGGCGAAGGCCGTCTACGAGAACATCCTGGTGGAGCCACAGTTCACGGCATTTTTCTTGAACAAGCTTCTGGGCAAGTTCAATTACATTGACGACTTGCACTCGTTGGACCCGGAGCTGTACAAGTCGCTCATGCGCCTCAAGCACTACGACGGCAACGTGGAGGACCTTGCGCTGTCATTCAGCGTGAGCGAGAGGGAGTTTGGTGACGTGGTGACACGGAACCTCGTTCCTGATGGCGCCACCATCCCCGTCACGAACGAAAACCGGATCCGGTACATCCATTTGATGGCCAACTACAAGCTGAATGTGCTGTCATCGATAGAGAGCGCAGCTTTCCTCAAGGGCTTCCGTGACTTGATCCCGGGCACTTGGATTCAGATGTTCGCCCCCTCCGAGCTGCAAATGCTCATCGGTGGTACTGCCACGAACATCGACATCGACGACTGGGAGCGCCACACGGTGTATGGAGGCGGCTACCACCAGTCTCAGCGATACATCCAATGGTTCTGGGAGATCGTAAGGGGGGACTTCACGGCAGAAGACCGCGCAGCGCTGCTCAAGTTCATCACGAGCTGCTCTCGTCAGCCGCTGCTCGGCTTCTCGAAGCTGCAACCGCAGATCTGCATCCACCAGGTGCGTGTTGAAGGTGACGAGCGGTTGCCGTCCAGCGCCACGTGCATGAACCTGCTGAAGCTGCCAGCGTACTCCAACAAAGAGTCCATGCGCAAGAAGCTGCTGTACGCCATCAGATCCAACGCAGGCTTCGACCTGTCTTGAACTAAGGGCTAACGAAGGTAATACAGCACTGGATACACTCATCCGCAGCGCCCGTTCCCTGATCGCACATCATTCTCGGATCCTCTCCCCGTCACTCAAAGATCGGACAAGTCCAGCGCAACGGCGGAAAATGGTCAAGAGCTACGGAACGGAGACCGTCGACTTTGCGCGTGAAGAGGATGCCTTCGTCCATCGCCCAGTCCGTGGTATTCGTCGCCGTAATTCGTGGGGGGCGATGGTGCTCGCTGTGGTCCTGGGGGTCGCTGCTTTGAGCGTCGTAGCTACGATGCACAACTCGCTGGCAGCTCAGCAGCAGATCATTGCCAAGATGCAGCAGCAACTGTGAGAAAGCACGGCATGCAGGTGGATGCGATGCTCTTGCTGGCAGATACTTAACGTTGGTGCTTGTCGTTCGGTAGGGATGCGATGCACTCTGCTATCGCTGTGGACGAGGGCACGACGTCGGGCAGCAAGAAGTTCAAGAAGTCCAAGAAGTTCCCGTCCAAGTTTGCGGTCGACTACGTCACGCCGCTGAAGACGCAGGATGAACGCGGCACGTGCTGGGATTTTGCAACGGTCGCTGTGCTGGAGAACAGCTACCGTCGGCAGGGAATCGCTCAAGGCTGGCTGCAGGAAGACGAGTTCTTGGCGTTGTCGGAGCAAGCGTATGGTGCTGAGGTGATCCGGCTGTGTGCTGGACCTCCGGGGTCGCCACAGCAAGTGGCGTGTTTGATCCCCGGCAACGAGATCTGGAAGAACTCCACGGAGGGAGGCGATGTCACGGAACTCATGTACCTGATGAATGGACTCAAGGACAGCATCTTCCCGGACTCCATTTGTCCATACATCCCCGATCCGGGGAACGACTCGGTGTGCCCCAGTTTGACGCGTGAAGCGCGCTCAACAAACCCGCTGAGCCTTACCATCAAGAACATGGACACGTACTTCGATGCAGTCTCCGTCAAGCACGCTCTCGTCAAGGATAAGCGAGCGATGGCAATTTCTACAGCCATGCCTTACATCACGCACTACTACCCTTGCATTGGTGAGCTCGCTGGAGAAGATCAATGCAACCCAGCGTCGACGGAATGCACGCTGTGTCCACCTGAGCTAGCCATGACGACGTGCTGCGTCCCCGTCAACTTTGGCGAAAACTACAACATGAATGGCGAATTCATCACCAGTCACGTGATGACACCGGAAGGTGGCCACGCGATGACCCTGGTCGGCTACAATGACCTCTTCCGGACCAAGCAGGGCTACACTGGCGGCTTCATCCTCAAGAACTCGTGGTTCGACGGCATCCACCCGGCACTCGGACCCATGCACGCTCGAGGCAGCCACAGTCTCAAGTACTGGCTGCAGGAGGTCACGGACTGGGAGGAGGCCAGCATGTGTCCCAACAGCTACGACCCCGAGAACTGGTACCAGTGCGGCAACACGGCCGAAGTTATCGACGCGAGACGCCGCGGCGACCCGGGCATGAACATCCCGCTGCCGATCAAGCGCTCGACGACCATCGGCGGAGGCGAGGAGTCCTGTCTGTCCCAGGAGACGGAGCTGTACGCGAGAGTGAACCTGCAGCCTTTGCACTTGCGCTGCACCGACCCGGATTTCTGCGTCGTGAGCGACGACTACACGTACTTTGTGCGCAACACGACGCAGTGGGGAGACCGCATGCTGCGGATGTGCTTGTTCGAGTACGACACGGCCAGCACCAACTCGACGGAGCTGTGCTTGCCGCCGATGCTGGCGCAGAAGATCGCGTACGTGCTGTCGCCCGTGCCGGAGGAGGTGCGCGAGAACGACCCGGACGTGTGCGGCTTCTACCTGTACCCGTACGAGGTGCAGCAGCAATACAAGGCGCAGTTCGGCAACTTCTATGTGAACAGCTTCGAGATTGAGTGGCACGCGCAGTCGTACGCGGCGAACAAGGCGCTCTACCCTGGCCTGGACTACAGCGAGGTGGACAAGTCGACGCGCAAGCAGAACCAGTACGAGTTCGTGGGTCCGTTCCCGTTCGCCCGCATCGTGGACACGAAGGACCTGCCGAGTGTGTAAGTTGCAGACTGCCCGATGATCAAAGCTTTGAAGGTAAGCAGGAGTTGGTGAATTTCGCGTTCTTGTTGAGACGGAAGGTTCTTACCGTCGCTGAAGATCTCCTCAACTGTTAATGAATCGGGTTCTCGAGTGGCGAGGCCTTGACCAAGTGTATGGAATGCGGGTTTATCGGGTAAAAATGAATTCAGAAGTGAGGAGAAGAAGGCTGGACTGGGTATTTTGCGGTCGATTATATTCATGGTGGTGAGCATAGCTTGATCCTGGAAGGGCATTGAAGTATCACAGAGGCTGTGCCGCTGCCATTGACGAAATGATCCACCCAAGCCGTTGCGGACTTTGTCAGCTCTTCTTCTACCCGTGCACAACGCCAATAAGTTGCTCAAATGGGGGTGTCAGCGCTATTCAACGTATTGAACACTTCATGGAAAGGAAGAAGTGGTTTTATTAACTTGGGGTAAGTGCGGCTCGACGATCAAGGGCACCGCAGCTTGGGCACTGGACTTCTGCTTAGGCTTTGACGCACATGTTGTTGGCACACTCGTATCCTGCGCCGCACCCGTTCTGGAAGTGGCCGGTTGCGGCGTTGAAGCACTCGCCCGCATAGTTGGGTCCGCGGCAGACGTTGGTGCCGTTCTCGCAGTACTCGTCCGACGTGGAGCATTTCAGGTAGCACACGGTGGGTGAGAACGTCGCGGGCGGGATCGTGGAGCACTTGTTGTTGATGCACGTGAAGCCGACAGCGCACCCGTTCTGGTACTTGGCAGTGGAAGGATTGTAGCATTCGCCAGCGTAGCTGGGTCCACGACACGCAGTGGCTCCGATCTCCCAGTACGTTCCGGACGGGCACTGCGAGTAGATGCCTGCCGAGCTCGTTACGACCGTCGAAGTGGGCGATGGTGCACGGGTCGGCGCGGACGTCGGAGCTGCGGTAGTCGGGGTCGGCGTCGTGGCCACGGGGGTATCGTCAATGACGCACTCGCACATGTTGTCGAAGCAGTCGTAGCCCTCCTCGCAGCCGACCTGGTACTCGCTGATGGTGGCGTTGAAGCACGAGCCTGTCGTCGGTGGCCCGTGGCACTCAGGAGCCGAGTTCGTGCAGTACGTGCCCACCGAGCAGGACGAGCAGTCCTCGGTCGTGATGACGAGTGTCTGAGCTGACGCCTGGAGCAGTCCAGCTTCAATGGTGATGGCGAAAGCGACGATCGTGGAGAGCTTCATTGCTGTCTGTTGGTGGCAGCTTGTGGACTTGTGGTTGATGGCGCGAATTGAGGAGTGAGGTTGCCACTCGTCCGTTGCTACAGGACGAGCTCTCGGTGGTTTGCATTTCCACCTCGTCCCATGCTTTCCTTGGCATTCTCGGTGTTCTACAGGAAGCTTCCACATGGGTCTTCGCACTTGATATTGGGAGCACGGGTCTCAGCTTTCGGCAGTTTCCTGCGACGTCAGTAGTGCTGACGCCAAGGAGGCTGTGGCCCTGAAACAAGCCGTGCTTGTCCAAGATTAGCCGAAGCAGCAACTTTCAGTGGAATTTTTTTGACGAGGCGGCAGTACGAACCAAGGTCACGGTGGGGATCCATCAAAGCGAAACCTTCGCCAACATTCCGGTGCGGTCAACGGCGCTCGAGCCTCGCAGGCGGATTCGTTGGAATTTGCTGGTCACAACCGCCTCGGCCGGCAACACACATCGCATCGAGAGCATCTTCGCAGCAACGGCACATGGCTACAACCTCAAAAAATGGCTGCCCACTTCAACTGGTGGTTGCCCTTTACTGTGATGACGCGTTTAAATTAATCCAAATCGGACTAGGAAATGTGGTGACTCTACTATGAACTTAAGCAGGAGATACCGTTTAACTGCCCATGAGGGGACAGCATTGAATCGACATGCCACCCACCAAGTTCGACAACGCTGTAGGTGCTCGCACCCCACCCCCACCAGTTCTCCGTCTCCATTACCGCTGTTGCAGTGCACTTACTGACATTAATTTTGTGGCGAATTGCACCCTCTTCCCTTACAGGAGTGCGCCAAGCTGCAGCGCGAGTCGCTCAACTGCCTCATCAGTACGTGAGACCGTGGCCCTGCCCTCCTAAAATCGGCGCATCCACTAATCTGCTTGAGCTGCTTCTGCTCCCCTCCCGTGCAGACAATGAAGACAACAAGAGCGTGTGCCAGCCCTTCTTCGACCGCTACAAAAAGTGCCTCAAGGATCGTCGTGAGCGGGAGATCGCGGAGCGCAAGGCGCGTCTTCGGGGGTAGTCGAACATAAGCGTCGTATGCAATGCACACTCAACCAAGCGGCACTGCCCACGCTGTATCACGGAATACGATCGATCCAAGCTGAGTTAAATAGCTGGCAGCTCCTTGACGCCTGCCTCCGCGTCGGTCTCCACGCCCACCATTTCCAGCACGGCCTTCGGCTTCTTCTCCATTCCGTCGGCAATTTGGTTGATTCCGTCCGTTGCGATGCGTTTACGTGCCACCCACGCTGTCTGTTTCACATAAACCACAATGTAAGTACCATTTCCTCGTTACAATGATACGAATACGTACGCGATACTTGGTGAACTTGCGCTTGAGCGCGTCTTTCCTGCCGGGCGACACTGGAGCTCGACCAGGTTGATCCAGCGTCTCCACCTTCTTCTCGAGGGCCGCAGCCTCCTCCTCCAACTGCTGTAACGCAGCATCCAAATCTGCGTCCGAGATCTGAGAGGTAATACCGGCAAGCGCAGCCTCTGTGCTCTTCAGCTCCTGCTCTGACGCAGCGCACTCGGCAGTGACAACCTTAATCTGCTCCTCCAAAGCCAGACGCTCCTCTTCCGACGGCACGGGCAGGTTGCTCTGGTTCATGAAGTAGATCTTGGCCTTGCCGTACGTCTTGCTCACCAGTTCACCCCTGCAGCAGCAAAAAAAAAACTTCAGAACTGCACTCACTCCATTACAACTCCATCTCCATACTTGGCCACGAGATTGTCCAGCAGCTTCGTCAGCGATGGCTTGGCAATGGCTCGGTGCATGTTCTCGAACACATTGAGCAGACTGTACGGCCTATTCGTCTGCAAAGTTCACGTCAGTACCCCAATGCAACAATCCCTGCACTATGGCACTGATAACTGCAGCCGAACCTTGCGCATGTAGTCGAGCACGGCGGCCTCGGCGTCCTCCGCCTTCATGGGTTTGGGCTTGGGAGCTGCTGCAGCTGGCGACTTCTTGGCCGCAGCAGCTGGAGCCTTCGCCTTGTTCGCCTTCGGCGTCGGCGTCTTCTTCACGGCCGAGGAGCTGGCGCTTGGCGCTGGCTTCTTGGGCGACACGCGCGCCTTCTTCGCCTTGGGCGCCAGCTCCTCAAGCTCCGACTCGTCGCTGGCAGAGGCAAAGTCTTCTTCCTCCGAGTCCTCCTCGCCCAGAGAGAAGTCTTCGTCGTCAAAGTCGCTCATGTTCCCTGCAAAAAATATGTGTTTTTTTAGTTGGGAAATGGAAATACTGTACATGGGACAACGAACATGGCTACATTTGCATCGGCATCTGCAAGAGACACACAAGCCGTACGTACGATGCTAAGACTGGAGATTCATTTCCCAATTACCCTCAAAATAAAATATCCCACAGCGAGAGATCTGGGCGGCACCGCCGCTTTACACGTTCTCCATCGAGACGGTGACGTCGTTTTGGTCCACTGGGTTTGCCTTGATGGTCTCGGTCTCCGCTGTCTTCTCTGACGAGTGGGTGACCGAGCCCGGCGTCGAAGAAGGGGTTGTTCTATCTGTCGTGCTGTCCACCGTGCTCTCGGTGTGCGTGGTGCTGAAGCTTTGCGACATCACCATCGGCTTCTCGGGGCTGTCGGCATCACAGTTCACGACCCCGACTGTCGCGGACGCGTCCTCCTCCACGACTTGGGGGAGGGACGGCACGGGAGCAGCGAATAGGCCCTTGAACGCCTCGAAGTCCACAAAGCCGTCGCCCTTGGTGTCGACGGACGCGATCATCTCCTTGACCTCCTCGGCAACCATCGAGTTTCTGAACACGTCCTGGAGCCCGACAAGCGATAGGCGGCCCTGCTTCTCGCCGTCCAGAATGCCGAAGGCCTCCTTAATCGTGCTCTGACCGATGTCGCGCTGGTCCATGACTGCAGCCATGAACTCGAGGAAGTTGATGTGACCAGTCTTGGACTGGTTGATGCGTGTGAAGAGCTCGCCGGCATCTGCGGTCGAGACGCCGCACTCCACCAGGGCGCTGCAGAACTCGTCGCGCGAAAGCGAACCCTTCTTCGTGCGGTCCATCGAGTGGAAGACCTCGGCCGCCATTTCCTGCTGAATGTGGTCCTCCGAGATTCCGAGCGCCACCGACAGCAGCGCCGTCTGCTTCATCTTTCTGCATTGACTGAAGCTCAGCATGTTGGTCAGCAGCAAGCGCTTGTCGCTCTGAAGACGCGCGGCGCCAGACCCATCCGCGGTAGACACATCGCCTTCGCTGAACCATTTGTGGTCCAGCGCCTGTTCCGCTGAAAGTCGTTGGTCCACGTTCTCCTTCACCAAGGACTTGATGAAGAGGATCGAGGCCGGAGAGAACTTAGACCACACCTCGTTCTCGAAGATCAGCACGCCGTCGTAAATGTTGCCCATCGTCTCGTCCATCGTCGACCCATGGAAGGGCGACACGCCCGCGAGAAGCTCGAAGCAGATCACTCCGACGCTCCAGAGATCGCACTTTTCGTTGTAGTCTCCGTCCAGCACTTCAGGAGCGACATAGTCGATCGTGCCCAAGGACTGGACGAGCTTCTCACCGCGCTTGAAGCGCGTACTGAGACCGAAGTCGCACAGTCGGAGGGATCCCGGGTTCTCGGCGTTCTCGAGCAGCAAGTTCTCGAGCTTCAGGTCCCGGTGCGTGATGAAATTCGAGTGCAGGAAGGCCAGCGCTCGCAGCAGCGCGCGGATGATCTTGCGCACGTCGTTCTCCGAGAACTCGCGGTGCTCCTGGTACAGGTGCTCGTACAGCTCCTTGCCCTTGCAGAGCTGCATGATCATGTACATGTGCTCCTTGTCCTCGTACGAGCCGATGACGCGCACAATCTGCGGGTGGTGCAGCCGCTTCAGGATGTTGATCTCGTTGCGCAGCGCGTCTCGGTCGACTTCGTTGCTGAGAGCCACGACCTTCACGGCCCACTCCTTGCCGGACTTCTTGCTCACGGCGTGCTTGACGCAGCCGAAGTGGCCCGTGCCGATGGTGGCGCTGAAGTCGAAGAACTCGTTGATGTCGTCCACGTACTTGTGCTGGATGAGGTCGGACGTCAGGTCGTCGCGCAGACTGCCGCGCGCCTCTCGCAGGGTCGGCGCAGCCGTGGAGCCCAGGACGGCATCGGCTTTGGACTGGCGGCACCCCATGGCCCTCCTGTGTGTATTTTTTCTCTTTAAGAGCCGCACGTCCGAAGGAAGAAAAATACCCGACTGCACAGACCGCCACAACGAGAGATAAGAAGATAAGTTTGACGCACTGCGGAAAGAATAGCAGTAAGCACAAGCTGGCAGTGACCATGTGCTCACCTGGATGCCAAGAATAGCCCGGCTCAAGAGTGTGTGTGGTGGTCTAGGGCTTCTCTCCTGTTGCGGGTCGCCTGCTGCCGTACGTCACGCCACGTGGGGCGTTTCTGCGCTAATTGACTGCCTGCTAATAGGTCGACCAGGTCTCGCTCCTCTCTTCTCGTTACTCAGCGGCAAATTCAAGACTGACCGCTGCTTGGGCACGGCTTTCCCCCAAGAGTGAGCGACACGTCGCGTAAACTTCATGTTTGTATGGACGTGCCAGAGAGGCGCTCAGATTCGCCATGTAACATGGTAACATGCTAACATGGCATGTTGGAAAGCAGCCTGCTGTCCTCTAGTTGCTCTCGGCTGTTTCGCCATCCGGATTCTCAGCCTGTTTTGCTTGAGACGGACGTGAACACCAAGCACTCGAATCTATTGGCTGGAAGAAGACTTAACTCTATTGGCTTCCGTTGACTCACGGGGCAGCTACGCCCGCTCTATGGCGTTACGACGAGGCCGCGAAGTTAAACTTGAAGTCGCTGCTCGCTGCTCCTTCCCGCGGGTCCGCGGCCGTCTTCTTGCGCAGCTCGCGCTGCGTGGTGGCCGACACGTTCCGCCGGCCCTGGCCGTAGCGCAGGTGCATCTTGGCCACTTCCGACTCGGTGCCCGTCGCCTTGCGGAGTTTCAGGAACGACGACGACCCGGCCGCTTTAGCGGCCGGGTCCTTGGTCGTCGCCCCCTGCCGCTTCTTCTGCTTGGGCGCCGGTCGGTTGCCGTCCTTTGCATTGCCCCGTTGTGGCGGCGCTGGCGTCACTGCGTCAACCGGTCGCCCGGTCGTGAGCGCGGCGGCGTCCTCGCTCTTCTCTGCTGCTGCTTCGTCCTGCGCCTTCTTGGCTCGCCGCTTCTTGCTGCGCTTGCGGTTCCGGCTGCGCTTCGTGGCGCCTTCCGCGCCGTCGGCCGAGACGCTGAAGTCGAACTTGAACACGGTCTCGGCCGCCTTGCTGGCCGCCTCCAGGACCTCTTCGGGCGTGGCCTCCTCCAGCTTCTCGCCGCGCTCCTCCATCTGCCTCACCGTGGTCATGATGCGCCGCTTGGCCTCGAAGTGCGCGGCGAGCGGCGCGCCCGCCGGCGCTTCCTGGGCCCCATTCATCTTTGCCTAATGGCGGAGCAGCTTGAATGGACACTTTGTGGTGTACTCGAATGATACTTCTATTGATCATACAAATACACTGACGTAAGGTGCTATCTATGAAGCACATTAAATACGTACTTAACCGAATGCAATTCGACTTTAGACCACCAATTGCCAACATGACGCTCGTGTTCCTCGGGAACTCCGGTACGTCCTCCATGCGTGTATTGCAGCCTCGAGGCGTCAATGAGATAAGAAAGAAGCACCATCAAACGCGCGCTTATTCGTGCTTTCTTCTGCTCAATTTGCATCTCCCGGCGATGGCTGTGGGCTGAGAAACTGTGGTGTTCGTGTCGGTGTCCAGCGCTGCGACGAGTGTCCAAGTCGGTGGCCGATGTGCGCGCGCCAGCAGTCCGGAGGCTGTTGGAGGACTTGGAGAAGGAAGTGGTGCGGACCTCCTTCCTGTCTATCTAATGGTGTAGGAGCCTGTGCTACTCGGAGCCTGTGCTAACGTTGAAACTCGTGTTTGAATTGCAGCGCCTGGAAGCGGGTGTGGGCATCGCAGCGCCGCAGCTCGCCCTCAACCTGCGCATGTTCCTGACGATCAAGAACATGCCGGACAACGAGGCTGATCTGGACAAGCTCGAGTACCAGCAAGTGCTGAACCCGGAGATCGTGGGCATGTCGAACTCGACCAAGCGCGACTTTGAAGGCTGTTTGAGTGTGCCTGGCTACCAGGGCATCGTCAAGCGCGCGGAGGAGATCCGCGTGCAGTATCAAGACGCCGAGGGCCGCAAGATCCAGGAAACGCTGACGGACTTCCCTGCGCGCGTCTTCCAGCACGAACTCGACCACCTCAACGGCGTCATGTACCTCGACCGCATGGAAACCGGCAGCCTCATTCACAACGAAGAGTTCGAGGCCATGGAGTGGCAAGACATCCAGAAGCTGCTGCTGCAAGGTCCACCGAAGATCCCGCCTCTCATGGTCCCCATGTCCACGCAGACCGGTAACAGTCCTCACAGTAAGGGCAAAGGCGACCGCAAGAACAAGTACTAGAGGGCAGGAGGCCCGCTGAACGAGGTACTGTAGACACTTGGGCGTCGGGATCGATTTGATAACAAATGTTAGACGAAGTACTTGTCAGATCCTCGTTGCGCCGCCTCGAGCCACGCACTGGGGCCTCCCGACTTCCCGCCATTCTTAATCCGCAAGGCCCTGCTCAGAGGTGGGATGTAGTTCGCGGCCAGCAGGGTCACGGCTGCAACCATCGCCACGAACGTGGCCGCATAGCGGAGTTTCGTCAGGAACGACGTCTTGTAGAACGTGTATCCGTTGATCATGTTCTCTATGCACTCCATCCTCATCGTGATCGGCGTCATGTAGTTCGCCCCGTACTCGGCCCTCGCCAAGTAGCTAGCGTTTCGTGGCACGGTCACGGGCACGTTCAGGAAGAAGGCTGGCTCCTTCTGCAGCGGCAGCACTTGGTCGTACAGCAACCATTTCCTCCGAATGGTGCGGTCGTCATTGACCAGCCACTTGGTGCCTGCCTCCGTGTCCACCTCCTCGCGATAGAACCAGATGTCGGCGTGCGAGCCCTTGGTCGCTTCGTCCAAGTAGATCTGCACGAGCTCCCGCTCCGAGTGGTACACTACGTACACGGGTCTCTGCAGCTCCAGGAAGGCCTCTCGCCGCACGACCACCGAGAAGTTGCTGACGCTGCCGAACTGCCGCATGAAGTCCGTCTTGACCACGCCGATGTCCGAGTCCGTGTCCCCCACGGGGATGCGGCGCTGGCCGCGCATGACGAACAGCAAGTTGCCGAATGCCGCCCAGTACGGCACGCTCCGGCGCGCGCACAGCTCGTACACGAAGCGCGCCAGGTTCTCGATCTCGTAGCGGAACACGGCGCTGTTCGGGCAGCCGCGCGCGTGATACGCCTCGAGCGAGACGCCCAGGATGCCGAGAACCGCGCTGAGGAGCAGCAGCCCCCAGAGCAGGTACAGCCGCTTGGCGCTGCGGCGCGAGACGCCGCCGAAGAGCACGCGCCAGCGAGGGTGCACCAGCGCTCCGAGAGCGGCCACGGGCGCGGCCAGAGCCAGCAGGAACCAGTTGCCGTTGGCGATGAAGGAGGGCAGCAGCACCGTCATAGCTGGCGTACGACGCTAACCAGTTGAAACCTTGAAAACTGTAACAGGCAAGCTGGCTGATAAGTCGAGCTGTGCTCTACATGTAAATTCTAACGGAGAGTTTTATTATATATAACGGTTAATCGACGAGTGTCCACCACGCATGTCGTCCGGTGTCCACCTTCTGTGCTTGAGCTCTTCCTTCCCCCATACAGGTACATCCCAGAGGGTTTCTGTTGTTGACGCGCGAGACCACGCAGGCTAGACGCAAGCCAGCTTCGTATCGCAACTGCTGAGGCAAATGGAGAAGGCTTGGAACGGAGACAGCGGCCACTGGAAGTCCATCGTGAACATGTCGTCGGCCACCCGGCCGAACTGCAGGATGTTGCCCATGGACGGATCCTCGCTGCTGATCAGCTGGAAGTTCTTCACAGACGCCATGGACACGCGGCCTCCGAAGTCTAGGCAGTACGCGCCCAGGTCCTCACGGAAGACGGGCTCGCGGTTCGAGAAGCGCATCAGGTCCTTCATCTCGCCCGTGGAGAGGCGCGTAACGAGTCGGTCTTGGCGGCTCATGGGTCGCACGATCTTGGAGGAGCCACCCTCCTCGTCGACGTCGGGGACCACAACGCGCATCTTTCGCGGGCCCACGCTCGTGCGGTTCGGCTCGTACGTGACGCAGCCCAGCTCCTCGCGGATCTGAAGCACGTTCTGCACCACCACGTCGTCAGAGCTCACGGCGTCCTGGATCTTGGCCAGCTTCTGCGGATCCCGCCCGTTGTCGTACAGTGTGAAGCACGTGCCGAGGAAGTTAGAGCCCATGCGTCCGATTCGCTTTGCGTCCGTGCACTCTTTGTCCGTGCAGATTGTGTAGTTGGCCGTCATGTTGGAGCGCACTTGGCGTCTTGCAGCCAGCAGGAACTTGTCTTCCTCCTGAGTGCCGATCTGGCCCTGGAGGTACAGCTCGTAGCCGTACTGCTTGAACATGCCGCGATACACCTGCTTGACGTAGCATCGAATGATGCCTGCGTCCAGCGGCACGGGCTGCAGCGCCATCTTCGTCATATCCTGGAGTTCCAGCTTCTGCATCGGCTGCAGCACCAGCGGGTCGCACGTTCCGCGGCACAGCGGGCAGCTACCGGACTGGCCGAGCCAGGCCATGATGCATCGGTAGTGCACGAACGCACCCGTGCACTGGCCCGTGCAGGGAAGCGGGTACGCTTTGCGTCTTGCCGAGAACTCGTCCATGCAGATGAGACAGCCCTCGTTATCGTCAGGGACCTCGGCGCCCTTGTCTTCCAGCTCCTTGGTAGGCGGGAGCTTCTCCGAGTGCACCTTGACTTGGCCTCCCCCGCTGGAGGCGAACCCCTCTTCATTTACAGCGTCCGGCTTCCTGTCATCGGGGCGCAGTGTGTCGACCTCTCCGTCCCCGTCTTCCTCCTCTGCTTTGCCTTCCTCCTGCTCTCCTACAACCACACGGACACTGGCCACGTCCAGCGACTGTTTCTGGGCGCTCAGGGCGCGTCGACGGGGCGAGAATGTCGCCAAGTCCACGGGCTGCGCGTCAGCGAAGGCGAACGGCGAGTGGTGCACGGCTCGGGGCGACAGATGGCGCACCGCGGCACTCGCAGCGTCCGCCGTGCTGACGGACAGCGCGGCGACGGCGTCCGCGACGTTTCTCGAGCTGCGCGCGGCTCCAGCGCGCGGGGAGACCGCGGCCTCGGTCAGCGAGCGCTCAACGATGCGCAGGAGGTCGCGGGCGTCCGCGGCCTCGCGTCTGGAGGGCGCCGCGGCGGTCTCGGAGGCTGTGGCGGACATGCTGGCGGCCTGGTCTTTTTACGGCGACTCCTGCTTGGTTTTCTGCTGGTTGAAGCGCGCGCCAGACGCTGCGCTCGACGGCGGATACGACGGAAGTGCTCGCGGGGCCTGCTGCTGCTGGCAGATCGCGCTCTGGGGCGGGCGACGGCTGGGGAAGCTGCTCGGCCTCTTCTCTTCCGCGTCTTCTTGTTTTTGTATGACAAGAAGGCGAAGGCCTGACTTCCGAGGCGGCCATACGGAGAGCAAGTCAAACGGTTTGGGATGGGTGGCGACGCGCGGATTGGTCGAAAAAGCGCCGAGCATAGAGCTGGGCGAAAGTGCCACTTTTAAAGTGGACAAGAACTTCAAGTTTGTATCTTTCGCTCGCGGATTTCTACTTAACAGCATCGATCGGCACAATAGCTACTTCACTCTGTGGTTGTAACTGCGTCGACGAGAAACTTTCACGGAAATGGCCGGTAACGCCTGCGTCGACTACTCTTTGAGATTGAGTGGACCACCACTCTGCACACGTAGATGCAAGCTCGAGGAGAAAAAATTCTGCCCGCACCGTTGTGAAATCGTTGGCTTGAATCGCCACCGTCAAAGCTTCCGACGTACCAAAGCGCTTGATCAGGTGCAGCTTTCGTGGCTTTGACTTCACCATCACGTTAACGGAGACTCGGTGGTGCTTTTTCCGCGACGACTTAACTAACATTTTCACTTGCTTCTTCTGTCTGTGTGTCGAGGAGTTGGCCATCTTGCTCACGAGTGACACAACAGTTTACTTTCTCTTGAATGCTAGAAAGCCGGAAGATGAGTAAATCGATTGCACGTTTTCCCATTGAATGGTGAAAGTTTCTTTCATCGCCGTGGTGTACATCCGTGACTTGGGTCCGATGAACTCATGCGTTCGGGATATAGTTTCCTGCTTCAGAACGCCCATGGATTGTCTTCGATAGCGTTTTAACCTTGCATCGATATTGATCTTGTTAAAGTCCCGAGCTGCCTCCATTAGAGATAAAGCGCTGTTTTCAACGCTCTCAAATGTTTCCTCCACTGTGGTGACGAGAGGGCATTGCTCGGACCTACTCAAAAGGATTTTAAACTTTGCATGTATTCATCTAGGCTTCACTACAAATGAGTTAACTAACTATCGGGTGAAAAAAATTCAGAAAGCGGGACGAGTCTTCTCATGTATATCGCGTAGCATACCCGCTGTGGAACTTCACGTTAGCTCGCAAAACTCCCACTGAAGTCAGCTCTCTCTCCGCTGTAGCTTGGGTAAACTTCACGCGTCTTAGTTCTCCTGTTGCCTCCACAGGAGCCTGCGCTGCATCCCGATGAGCTCAAACTTCTTGTGCTTTCTCAAGACAATTCTCAGGTCCTGCTCGTGGTTGAGCTTGCAATCTTTTTGCTTTCTACCGTCAAGTCCGAACCGTGGCGTTCATGAGCTGCCATAGTTCGGACTTGACGGATCTCTTCTCTCTTGACAAGAGATGGAGCCACGTTTCAGTTGCCTACCATTGGCAATTTGCTGTTTGTGCAAAAGCTACTGGTGCCTTTGCTGTAGCTCTAGCTGCCTCTCTACAGCCTTCTGCTAATCGCCGTCGTTATTGCTTTCGAACGCATGCAAACTTTTGCTCCGACTTGCCATTTGTGACTTCAACTTCGGCTGTGGCAAGGGATTCTGGGAAAAGGACTGAGAGAGCCAAATAAATTTGAAGGAACTGACCAAAGAATGTATTCATCGTGCTCTTGAGGCTTGACTTGTTCACCGTCTTTCACGCCTACAGCTCCTGCCCCCACGTTAGGCAGCCATCTTCTCCGCAAGTGCCTGCGCAGCCGTCGCTTGAGATCGCGACCATCCTGCGAGAGTTTGAGCGGCCTCGGCTCGAGCGCGTGCGCTCTCTGCTTGAGCTCGCGCTGCTTCCACGAGAGCTTGAGCGGCCTCTGCTTGGGCTCGAACCACTTTCGCTTCAGCTTCAGCGGCTTCTGCTTGGGCTCTAGCCGTCTCCGCCAGAGTTTGAGCAGCGTCCACTGGAGTCGCAGCTCCTAAAGGCTTCGTCGCGCTCTTGTGCTCCATCTTTTGAGTTTTTCTTGATCGTTGGCCTCGCTTGATGTCCAATTCGGAAGTGAGCTTGCTCCTCTCCTTCTTTCTCCAGCGCCTCGTCCCCGTAATGGACGCATACTGTGACAAAGGCCCGTAATGGGAGCTAACTCGACGAGTTTCGCATGACTTGGAGGCAATTGCCATGATAACTTGGCCAAAGTTGATGATCATTCCCTATTCATGGGTTTCTCCATTTTTATCCGTAATGGAAGCGCGTTCCTGATCGCTCACTCTACTATCTGCGATGCCCGCTCGACTACGGAAGGAATCCACACAAGATGTGTCAGCCAGGAAGGGCTCTAGACTCTCCATTGCAGCCCCCAAGCTCAATGCCATGCAACTTGCAGAGCTCTTGAGACCTTTCTGGATGGACGTGCTGCAGAACAATCTCAAAAACGTCAACAAGTTCCTCCGTGAACACCGATCACGCATTGATTTCAATGCTGTACGATACACGGCCAGTGCTGACGGCACGGGGCTCCATCTATGTGCTCAGCACGGATTCACTGCCTGCGCGAAGCTGCTGCTTGACATCGGGGTGAACGTCGATCTCCAGAACAAAGTCGGTTCCACTGCCCTGCATGTGGCTTGCAAGTTCAATCAGGAAGATATGGTGCTGTTTCTGCTGCAACTGGGGGCTCGGATGGACGTACCGGACATGGTACGTTGTTTCTAGCAAAACCTCCAATTGTTTGCGTCTCGAGCTCACGCCGTCGCTTGTCTTTCCCAGCGAAACAACGTCGCCTTCGATGTGGCGCCGTACACGCTCATTGACAAGTGCATGCTGGCCCCGCAGCGAGCAAAACTTGCGGCCGAACAGCAAGAAGAGGCTCGATTGCTTGAAATCCACCAAGCTGCGGCGGGTCAGTGGGAACAAGTTACACTAGCCAAAGCCCACGCATCGATGCTGCTTATTGACTGGGAAAGTCGCGCGTGGGAGGAGTGGCAGGCCTTGCAGGCCACCAACACGCTGGATCGCGAGTGGAGCGAGCAGGTTCAGAGGTCGAGAGAGTCGCTCGAGACCAAACGAGCAATGTACACAGATCTGCAAGTTCAGCTTCAAGAGGAGCAAAACCAAATCGCACAGCGGCGGGAAACCATCTTCCGCGAGGCACGAGACCGACGGGAACGTGCTCGTGAAGACATGGAGCGAACGCTCATGGTCACGGAGGAAACGCACCAACATTGGATGCGAGAGCAGCAGGAACTTTGGGATCAATGCGGACTGGTCGAAGCTGCAGTAGAATTCCCCAACGACACAGACGTACAGCAGTGGGTGCTCTGCGCGATGATCGCCATGATCGATGAGGCGGAGTCGGGGCGTGTTCCAGTAAACCCCCACGCGGAACGAGTGACGATGGACATCGATGAGCTTCTAGTGCGCAACGAGATCATATCGGTGCTTCGAAACGTGTTGTTGCGCTTTCCAAAGTGGAGAGATCTTCAGCTTAGCGCTCTCCAGTGTTTGGTGCGACTTGTTCGTCACTGCACCGCAATTCCCATTGGAACTCGTGTCTTCGACTTCCTCTCAGCTCTCATTAAAGCCAACGCCATGGCGCTCAGCAGAGACGTCCTATCTCACTTCAGCCAAGATGTGGAGCTCGCTCACTTGGGAATCGACGTGCTCTACCGTTTACTGCAGTTCCGAAGTGAAGATGGAGCTCACAGCGTGCGCTTTTACCAGAACCGCTTCAGTCACCAACTTCCACTGCAGGTTCTCCGTCTTCTTGAAGCTGCTTATCCATATCAAGAGGACGCAGAGTCTCCACTAGTTCACGACATTCCGTTGAGCTCGGAGGCATTGCTGACGGCGCGGCACCACGCCTCATTTCTTCTCTTCACGCTCACGAAGTACAACGTCAGGAAGACGCTCGAGAAGGACGGAGCGGTTCCTGTAGTTCGCCGCCTCGTATTCGAGTTAACGAAGAGCTCGTCCGACGATGGTTTCATCGCCGATGAAGTCAGAACGTCAACGCTTCGGTACTTGCTCGGAAGCCTAGCGCTGATGCACAGCCCCCCTCATCGGAATGGTAGCAACAGAACCAGCCCTCGACCAGACCTCCCAGCTTCTTGGTCTGTGGACGATCTGAGTCAACTTCTTGGTACCGTGCGGCCATGGTTGGCAGAGACCCGCACAACGGAATCCGTGCCCAATGTGCACCGCAGTCTCGCGTTCTGGGCGATGAAGCTCCTCCGCAACGTTACCGAGCCACTAGAAGACGGAGTCGTGCAGGTTCGCACGTGGATCAGGACTCGGGAGACCTTCGATCTCCTCGCAAGTATAACACTCGCTATCCGGAGGCACCGATCCGAGGAAGGTGACGATACAGTGTCAAACATTGCCATGGTGTGGCTGGAGCTCCTTGAAGACGTTTGGTTGTGCAGATACAACAGTGACGGACAGCTCGCTGCAACTTCCCCGTTTGTCTTGGAGTCCCTCTTGCAGATACTCGAGCTTGAGGCTCTTTTGACTGGCATGGGTGGATGCAGCACAGCATTCGCCAATATCGCCGTCATCCTCAAGCTTCTGGCGCTGGTTCTATCAAACGGTACGTCGGCTTTTATCGTAAGTACAGGAGTCCTGTGCACCGACGACTCATGCGCTTCTTCCTGTTGTTTCTTGTTGCTGGTACAACAGACAAGAACATGCGCTATCTTGTTGAGTGTGAGTACAGGATCGACGTTGCGATGCACACGATCCTGAAGCAGCTTGTGCACAGCAAACACGAATCAGCAGAAAGTGAGTTCATCTCGGAAGCGAGCACGTTGGAGCTGCTTGTGCATGCTCTGCGGGTTTACCTGCGTTTCTTCGACTATGAGCGCGACCAGAGCAAGTCGGGCGGAAACTTGCACGAACGCTGCCGATCTATCGGAATCTGCGCCGTCTTGCAAGCCTTCGGTCTCCCAGACAGCGAGAACCGACTTGCACCACTTGAAGCTGCGCCCCCACCCCCCAACGCTAACCAGAGCGCTGACAAACCCGCCGAGACAAGTGCCAACTCCAAGCTGAAATCCAAGATGCAGCTCGCTCGCGCATGGTCTCAATCAACAGCCGGACGACAAAGGAATCACGACCCTGAACGAGAAACGCTGTGTGCTTTAGCTCGAGCTCTGCGTCGTCACGCTCCGTGTCATTGCTAAGCAGTACGTAGTTATAAATTCAGCCCCGTTGTGCACATGAAGAGTCACGCGTGGCGCCTCAAAAGCGCCGCTTCCTGGGCAGTCACTCCTGAATCCCGTCGAGAGATCCAAGCACACACCTCTCGACCTCCACGCTCTCTTCAGATTGAAAACAACAACAACAATTCCATGTCTGGCCGTCCTGGAACGGGTTCTGGCCAACGTCCCGGCACCGGCGGCGGCGGGCCGGCACCCGTCGGCGGAGGTTTGCGGCCTGGAACGGGGCAAAGTCTCAATCCGATCACGGGCGCTCGTCCTGGAACGGGGCAGCGAGGGATGCTCGGCTCTGCGGCAGGCGGCCGACCGCTAACCGGACGTCTTGGAACGGGGCAACAGGCGCCGGCGACGCCGGGACAAACCGCCGGCTTGGGGATCAGCCTCAACACGGAGGTGAACGTCTCGGACAGGCCCGTGACCCAGCAGGGCATGATGGGGATGCGGACTGGCACGGGCAGCGCCGGCCCGGGCCGGCAGGTGCAGGACGCGTCCTTCTTCAAGGGAAAACTGCACAGCAAGACGGCGGAGATCACGGGCGAGATCGAGAAGCTCCAGCGCGAGATCGAGCAGGACGCCAAGGACAAGGCGCAATGCGCGCAGCTCGAGCGCAAGTACGAGACCATGGCGCTCCAGGTGCGCGACCTGGAGGGCCAACTGGCGGACTACAACCTGGCCATGGACAAGATGCGCAGCGCCACGGACCCGGCCGAGATCCGGCAGGTGCAGGAGCAACTGCACCAGCGCAACGCCAAAGAGGCCGAGGACGTCGACCGCGTCTTCTTGATGCACAAGGAGCAGGAGAAGACCGTGCGCGGCATGGAGACCGAGATGACGGAGATCCACGGCAAGCACCAGGACAAGATCAACCAGTTGGCCCCGCAGAAGCTGCAGCGCTACACGGAGCTGCTCGAGGAGCACCACCAAACGGAGGTGGAGATCGAGGCGCGGTCGCACGAGCTGGAGCTCGTCATGCACGCGATCCACCAGAAGGAAGCCGAGCTGAGCTCCGACCGGTACCGGGACGAGTACGAGGCGCTCGAGCGCCAGGTCCGACGGCTGCAGAAGGAACGCGACGCGGCCGCGGACGACGCCAAGACCGCGCAGATGGACCCGAACGAAGCGCGTGCCGTGCTGCTCGCCAAGGTGAAGGAGGACAAGAGCAAGATGGAGGCGCTGGAAGGCGTGCTGCAGTCCACCGCCGCAGAGAAGCAGGAGCTGACGAAAGCGCTGGCGGATCTTCAGAGCGAGCTGGACGAGCGCGCAAGCGGGAGCGACCCGGCGCACAAGTACGAGGCGCTGTTCGCCAAAGACAAGGAGATGACGGCGTTCCTCGAGCAGTTCCCGGCCAAGAAGGAGGCCGAGACGCAGGCGCAACGCGCAGCCCAAGGCGTGATCGTCCACCTGCTCGAGCATATTTCAGCGGGCATGGCCAAGGAGGACAAACTGCCGGGCACGAACGCGGCCAACCTCGAGGAGATGCGGCACGACTTGACCTTCAAGGAGCGGCAGCTCGAGTCCTCCGTCACGACCAAGCAGCGGCTGACCATGGAGTTGCAGAAGCGTCAAGCCGAGCTCGACAAGGTCAACACTCTCGACGCCAAGATCGCGCTGGAACTCAGCAGCTTGTTGCAGAAGATGGACACCATGACGGCCGACATGACGGAGTTCGGCAAGCTCGACTCGCTGCAGGAGGTCCACGCGCAGACCAAGCAGCACCTGCTGCGCCTCAAGAAGCAGTACATCGGCCGTCGCGATGCGATGCGCCAGCAGGTCACAGTACTCGGCACGCAGCTCGAGAACTTGGTGCAGGAGGCGGCTCAACAGGAGACAGCCAAGAACTTGGACGCGCTCGAGCAGAAACTGCGGCACCACGAGCAGAACATCTTCCACCTGAAGGAGTACATCGACTCCAAGTCTCGAGAGGTCGACTACGAGCACCTCAAGCAGGACTGCTTCCGCACCCTGCAGGAACTCAACACACTTCACGTCGCCCAGCAGCAGCGTCAGCAGCAGCTCAACCTCGGCATTGCAGGTGGACTCTAGCTTGGCTTCCCCCTTCTTGGGAGATAATAGTTAATGCATGGTTACAGCTTGCTCTTTGCTCTTACCTGACCCCCTGAAGCTTGAGTGTGAGCCACTTGTCTTATGTACTGCTCTTCTCGTCTTGGATCGTTGGCTTCCCTTCTTGGCTCGAGCCTTCTAACGCTGCGCGAGCTGGTGGTACTTGGTCTGCTGGAAGGCGAGACTGTGGTGGCGGCTATAACCGAAGTAGACGGCCACAGCTAGCAGCAGCCACAGCAGGATGAGCAGCACACTCATGCCGTCCATTTGGGCGAACAGGAACCAGTTGAAGAAGATCGCCACGCACGGTGTGAAAGGCACGAATGGTGCTCGGAAGGTCGACACCTCCTCATCGGTCTCGTCTTTGTCATGACTGTTGCTAGACGATTCAATCCGGTCTTCATCGCCCTCACTGCTACCCACTGTAGCCCCATTCGAAATCGCACGACCCTTTTCAAGACGAGAGCTCGACTCGGATCCCTCAACGCCAGCGCCTTCGTGCTTGGGATCGTCCTCGTCGTCGTCACAATCTAAAGAGCGGTTTCGATGATGACAACCCCCAGGACTAGCCTCGGAGGAGTCTTCCGGCTTCTTCGAGGACAGAGCAATCTCAACTGGACCGCGTTGTGCTTTAGCCTTTGCCTTTGCTGCAGCCGACGCGACAGCCTGCTTCTTTTCAGCGTCGCTCAATGCAAACACGAGCGCAATAGCGATCACCGTGAAAAGAGCGGCGACAAACGGCCCCAGCGTCCGCATGTAGCTGTCAAAAAGCGAGATGTCACCAGTCGCAGAAAGCGGGACGCTCGCGACAACACCCTTTTGCCAATGGAACGCCGCAAGAAACGAGGACGCAAGGTACCCAGCAATCCTAGCACCTTGGGATTGCTTCGGCGACGTATCTTCTGCCTGACTTGCCTCCGCCTTGGTGCTACTCGAGGCACGGACCAGAAGCAGCGAGCTGTTCGTGAGGTTGAAAGCAACCAAAATGCCGAGCGAAATGAAGTTCCACAGCACGTGGAACGGCACAAACACAGCGAGTAAAGTGACGCCAATGCCACACAGCAGCGTGCCCCGGAAGAGGTTCCCCTTCGAGTCAACCTCAGCAAATACCGCCGGTAGCAGTCCGTCCTTGGCCATCGCGTACTGCACGCGCGGTTGGGCCAGGAACCCAATGAACGACGTGATGGGCATCGTCAGCACCTCCCCGGACGCCACAAAGGATGCCGCCCAGTCCAGCCCCACGCTGGTGAACGCATTCCCGTACGACTCCTCCGCGTCGATCTCCGTGTACTTCTGCATGCCCACGAGAGCAAACGTCGCGAGGATACTCAAGGTCGCGGCCCCAATGATGGTCCCCACCACTGCCCGCGGGATATTCCTCGACGGGTCCTTGGCCTCCCCGGCCAGGCAGCACACCTCATCAAAGCCAATGTAGCCATAGAAGCTGGCGCTCGCGCCCAGCAGCACCCCGGGCCAGCCGAACGCCGCGCGGTCCTTGCCGTCCACCTCCACGACGCTTGGGCCCGGCACGAAAGGCGAAACTTTGTCGGCGTTGAAGTTCGCGAGCCCGACCACGATGATGAACGTGACGACCGTGATCTTGGTCATGGTCACCACATTGACCACCACCTTGCCCGCCTGCATGCCGCAGAGCACGATAGCGGTACTGCCCGCCATCAAGAGGCCCGCGTACAGGTCGACCACCGAGTCCCTGGGCTTCATCCAGGCGGGGCCCTGCACTCCCAATTGGGAGTCCATCCACTGCGTCAACTTGTCGCTCCAGGCGCGCGCCCCGCCGGCGCTGGAGACGCCGTACTCGAGCGTCAGCAGGAAGCCCGCGACCAGCGCCGGCAGCTCCCCGAGCGCGTGGTACGCGTACGCGTAGGTGCTGCCGGCGCTGGGGATGAGGCACGCGAGCTCCATGAAACTCAGGCCGCTGAGCAGGCAGCCGGCGCCGGCCAGCAGCCAGGACAACGTGGCGGCCGGGCCCGCGTAGCTGCTGGCGATGAGCCCCGCGGTGGCGAAGACGCCCGAGCCCACAGTCCCCCCGATGCCGAGCATCACGAGGTCGAAGAGGCCGAGCGTGCGCTGCATCTCGGGCGCGTCCTCTCCTTGCACGGAACTGGAGGAGCAGGACGAAGACTCGAGATGCAGAGGCTTCCGCCAGAAGGCCAGGCGCAGCACCTTGCGCATGTTGGTTTGGGAAGTAGTTTTTGCTCCAAGTGACGTGTTTTCGGATAACTACGGTTAGGTACGAAAAGGGCGGTATGTAGGGTTATTGAAGCTGGCACCGTTTAGCCGTCGCAAAAAAAACCCACAGCAATGGCACTGGACGCCACCAAAAATGCATTAACTGGCCGACATACCTGCAGCAGATAAGCCAGGCTTATTCAAGATATATGCTGACTTATCGCTTGAAAGCTCTACCACAAATGCCTTACAACCGCAGTCTGTGTCCAAATAATACTGTCCCGAATCAGGTCGTTGCAATCGAAGCTTGATGTTACGTGGGGATGTACCCGCCATTTCCCCCCGGACACCCCTGGCGCCGCACACCTTCTAGATTTCATCACTTTGGTTTGTACTGTACAGGTCGGACATGGCTGACGAGGACTCGGAGGTCCTGGTCCTCATGCTGGCGGAGTTTTCGGCAAAGCAAGGCGAGGGGCTGCGCGAGGTTCGACGTGATGTGTATCGCATGCTGGTGGAAGAGGCGTGGCGGATTGCCATGCGTAGCCGACACTACTTGACGACTCAGTGCCTGGATACTCCAAGCGACTCGGCGTGGATGATGCTGTACAAGTACGGCAGGGACGTGAACTTCCTGAACGCCACAAGCTTGACCAGGTATAGTACTACCTGTGGTGACGGACGAAATCGGTGTACTGAGGCTATATCTAATGTACGTGTGCAGGTCTGCGTTCCACCAGTTATTTCGCAGGTTTGTTCACTACTACTACATCCCGGGTTCAGTATCGAGAGGCCGCCCGCCCAAGCTACGCTACCACCACCAGATCCTCGGGCTCGTCTTGTGCTTCTACGTCGGCTCAATGGAACAAAGCACACTGTGGATGTTGTTTGGTGCTCCGCCGAGCACAGTGTCGAGGACACTACGCCGAGCTGAAGAGGCACTGTCCATGGCTCTAGAGGGCTACGTTCCGGCAAGAATCTCATGGCCGTCTCCAGCTCGTCAGGCCAAATTGGCAAAGCTGGTAGAAGCCCGTGAGCCACTTCTCAAACATACGTTTGGCTTCATTGACGGAAAGAACCTGAGGGTACGCACAGCAGCTCTTCTGAAGCGATGCGAACTTTGCGATGTAAATAACGTGTTGTTACTGATGCAATTTAGGTTCAACAGCCTTCAAATGCCGACCTGCAGAACGCGATGTATAACGGCTGGCTATACACCGTTTTCGTTACGGGCACGATCTGCTTTGCTGCGGACGGCTGCATCATTTGGTGCAAGCACAACTGCCCGGGTCGTGGAACGACTCGGACACGTCGCTCGGCTTTCGCAACAAGTTGCTCGACCTCGTGTGCTGCCCGGACACGCGCATGAACGTCGTGTCCGACTCCGCGTTCCCCTGCTCNCGGACACTGCACAACGCCATCACTTCGGTGCGGCAGGCGGCGGAGTGGGGCATGGGGAGTGTGCAGTAGGTGTACAGCCGCCTCAATCTCCCGCTGCCGTACGTCCCCGAGCGTCGTGGACTCAGAATCAACAATTTGTTTCGACTGGCGAACTACCGTGTACGTACGGTTGGCATCTGACAGATTCGCACGACCTTCTCGGGTGAGATGGGAGAGCTACTAGCCATGCGTTAGGAGCTAGCCGGCCATTACAGCACTTTTGTTGTAATGAACCAACAATATATTCTTTGTGCTCACGGTCGTGATGGTGCTGTTGGTCGAGAAGGAAGTCAAGCGAACTGTGATGAACTCGCAAATTTACCATGAACAGTTGTTGGGTTTTGGTGGCTTAGTGGTAAGTACAATGCTACTGCAATATGAATGGGGGGGGCTCGCTTTGGTGATCATGCTCAGCTTCTGATCTTCGTCGCTCTCGTGTTAGGCCTTCTTCGTGATCGTGCCGATCAACAGAATCAGCTCCTGAGTGCGGACACGCGCTTCCTCCCGGTCACGGTGCGCGCGCTCCTCCATCTCAAGCTTTTCCTGGCGGCGGCGTTCTTCGGTCTCAGCCTTCTCGGCGAGAAGGCGAGCCTCTTTGGCTGCATTGTCGTCCCGGCGGCGCTGATCCTCCTCTGCACGACGAGCTTCCGCTTTGCGCTCGTTTTCTTCACGAAGAAGGAGCATCATTTCGGGGATGCTCCCCCCCCACGTTGTTAGCTGAGCTTTCGAGGCCAGCCAGCTTTGTCTTTAGCGCGGTGGTCGTCTTCATGGCGCGAATGCGCTTGGCCTTAGCGAAGCTGGCCTCCAGAATATCCTTGTCTTCTTCGTGAGCGCGCTTTCCACCCACTGTGTCCCGAAAGACAGTCAAATCGGCACCTCCCAGTCGATTCGAGTAGTTTTGAAGCCCTGGGTACTTCAGAGCTTCGAGCCTATGGCGGCTTCCAGCGGCAAGTCCTCCGGTGGAAGGCTGCGCAGTCGACGGCTGTGCATTGCCAGCCACAAGGATGGGAGCACCGTTGCGTGATTTCGGTAGACTGCCGAAGCCAAAACGCCGTGTGCCTGCCGTCGTCTGAGTGGGAAGAGGACGTGGCGTACGCGCAACGTCTTCCGATTCTTCGCTGGGAAGGGTCTCCATGAGCAGGTCTTGGAACTCGCCTCGGCTCTCCGACCGGCCGGAACTCGCTGATTCTGCTACGCTCGATCCGGCGTGGCCATGCGCGTCTTCGCTACTGAACTCCGCGCTAGTCGCGGTAGTGGCAACCCGCAAAGACTCTCCGTCTCCGCCGCCGTAGAAGCTCTCGTCCGGATCGATGTCGAAGCAGAAGTCGGGCCCCACTCCGGGCTGGTCACTATCTGCTTCGTCGTCCATCTCGATCACGTTCGCCTTGTCATCGATGTCTTGATTGGCTTCTTTGGCTCTCTTGATATGCGGCGGCATATCACTAACGCCGGTCGGCTTCCTAGTGCTGTACAGCACTTTAAACTTGCGACGCAGGCTGTCCAAGTCGCGTTCGGGTGCACCTCGCGCTCTAACGGTGTTGTAAGCCGTGGCCAGGCGTTCCCATTGGTCTTTGCTCTGCGGGAGATACTTCTCCACGAGCGTCAGAAGGCGTTCGATGTCGGCCATCGTGTAGCTGGTACTTCCGGATTGCTTGGCCGTCTACGTACACAAAAAGCATAACAGCATCAGTCATCTAGAACACGGGTACGGACGGTCGAGATGCGGCCAGCGTACCGGGCTTGAAGGTCGAGGACGAGGTGGAGAAGGCGCGCGTGGAGGTGGGGATTCTTCTTGTTGCTTGGCAAAACCCAGAATGAGAGACTCTGACAAGCGTGCTTCGCGCGCGGCCAGCCCCGAAAGCAACCCTCCCCGCCACCAATTCACGCTGCAGCTTGAATGGAAGCTGCTATCGGACATCGCCAGCGAATTGCGCGCGCGAAGGTTTGGCGCGAAGCCTGCGCGCGCAAACGGCAAGTTGAGATCTTCTTCTATATGACCCTTCAGATCGGCGTTGCCCCCAAAGCGCAGCTGTTGTCTACCTCGCCGCATTCTTCACCATCCTGCACAATGTTGTTAAGTAGCTTCAATGCTTTTTTATTTATGCACGTGACTTCGTCACACTCGTTCCAATACAAATACCTATCTTTCCGACGCTCTTCGCACCACCTCAACCATCTTACGGATCTTGGTCGCCTTGCATGTCCCGGTCGCGGCATTCCTCAAGACTACAATGGCAGACAAATCACAGATCATCGCCATAATCCACGGTAACTTCATCACCTCGGTGCACTTCTTGCGTCGTCGTCACGACAACGGTGGTGCGACGACCGTTGGACACATCGACGAACTTGGCCACTGGTTTGCACGAGTGGCTCACAAACCGCATTAGGTCCCCCACGTTCTCGGCGTTGATCGCAACACAGACAGGGAAGCTAGGTCTCTCTGGACGCTGTTTCATCACCAGGCGATAGCCGCGATTGCGTGGTCGATTGACACGGGATACACTAACGTGTTCCAGCTCTCCGAGATACTGCCCCAGCACCTCACCTGCGTCNCCGCCCCAGATACACCTTGCTCGACTCGACCAGCCCGTTGCCACATAGGCCTCCGCACGTGCAACAGTTCACGTTGCAGTACAAGTGTACCAGCGAGTTGCGGCACGAGTCCACGCGACATGGCGATTAACAATCGCACTAACTGAAATGTGGCACGGTCGGGAATACAGTGTCGAGGGTTGAACTGCTCGCGAAGGTGGGGCACGCGGCAAGGCCACCGAGCAGGCACGAACATATCACCTGGGCGCGATGCGTGATGCTGGGCACGGGGTGCTTCCTCCGTGACCATGAGAATCGAGTTGATGGGGAGACGATCTGGATGGGGAGTCGTCCGCGGGCGAGAGTACGGGGCTGCAGCTTCCCGGCGTACTCGGCATCCGTCTTGGCGAGCGTGTAGCGCCACCGTCACACGAGGGCGCACTGGAGATGCTGGTGGCGTCCCCAGAAGAGCAGGTGACGAAGTGATGGGGCTGGCTACTGGACGATTTGTCGGTGGAGACGACACGGGTGTGGTTGCCCGCTCCGGGGTTGATGTCCCGGGGTTCGTGGCAGCCTTAGACGCGTGCTTACTCCGCTCAAGTGAAAGCCACGGATGTGTCGCCGTGCCAGTACCACTGGTGGCATCAGCAGCATCTTCATCGCCACCGTTGCTTTCACGACCGTGCTGCTGACTGGACAGGATGGTCGGCGGCGTGTTCTCGTCGTCGCTGGAGGTGTCGCTGATGCAACGACGCTTCCAGTAAAGGACAGAGTGCTTCAGGTGCACCATAATTCCTACGCTTGCAGAGCAGGTTAGCCAACAACAACTAGTACCCACATCTCTGCAATAGCAACACACCTTTTTCAAGTTCGCGATCGGACCCGGGCTGCCGTCTTCGCGCCTTCGGAGGCAGATATCGAAGTGAATGTCGATTTGATCCGGCGGAAGATATATGACAGCGGATAAGCGGGCAGAGCGAATGTAGCACATCTAAGAGTGATGGTCGACTTAAGTTATACAAATTCCAAGACAACTCTTTATGATGGCTACACGGCATATTGCTAGGGCTAGGACAGCTTATCGAGACGACATTTGCACCTCGCGAGATTTATGCTCGCACTATGCCGCAGCATATCTGCTGCAGATATGTCGGTCCGTTAATGCATTTTTGGCGGGCGTCCACTAGCTCAGACCATCTTTATACTGGCATATACCGAAATATGGCAAATTAGCATTATTCCGGCACCTTCAAATATCTTTTCACGTTTTCAAGCTACCACGACGTTAGTTTACCTACGGTTTAGCTTGGTAAACGCCCTCCAGTGCTAATTAAGTTAATGCTGCGCGGCGGTAGTTCAGTTTCCACTTGAGAACAGAGAAATCCGAGCTGTGTTTGCTTTCGTTCGTGATATAACAACGCACAGAGATACAGTAATTGTAAACAGCAGTATGGCGGTTGAACACAGGAAATAAAGTATAAGTATCTAACACGCACGGCAACTCTGACACCTTGGCCCATGAAGGAGCGATCGTTGTGTGTTGTTATAAGCGAATGCAAACCTCCACATGTTTGGATCGGCCATGAGCTTGTTGATCTGCTGAAAAGAGTAATCCATCAGAACCTTGTGTACGTGCTCACCAAAGTGTCCGCCAGTCCATAAAGTATAGGATTGCCTGTAGCTTTGTGGTGTTGCTGTATGACAGCAGTCATTTGCCGGAAATGACAACCCGACATCAAAATGCTGAAAAGAGAGATAAACTCGGAGGGGATTCTTAATCTAAACGTTATATGTGTTACATTCAGCCTGACCAAATGCTCAAAGTATGACCGCTACCCCCCCCCCCCCCCNCCCCCCCATCCAAATTAAAAAAGAATATACCATTCAGGTCGTTCACAATCAAGACTGAAGACAATCCTTCGAAATATGAGGACAACTGATTATTATAGTAGTGTGTGAAGTTAGACCCGTAAAAACAATTGTTTTGTCGGTAGTGTCCAATGTAGTTCATTGGCGATGCACGTCTTACTGCTAGACCACATGATCTCAGTATGACCTGCACGCACAGTGAGTACAAGACCAGGAGGCAGGTGACAAGCTCCAGTGCACTATATTCACCACCACATAGGTTTACACTACTTCATGAACACCACCAACGCTGTTAGTCAGCTCTACTCGGCATGGACCCCCGTGCCGCTCAACACGACTCGGTGGCTTTGCCCTGCCGAGGCTAACGTCGTCCCGAAGCTGGACGCGACGACGTGAGATATCCTCCATAGTCTGAACGAATCGCGGCAGCGATGAATGCGGAGTTGTTAACGCTGCATTTGGCTAATCGCTCAAGCGATTGTTAGTGCGTACAACAACGCTGTAGTGGTAGCCGTGTACATTCCTAAACTTTGGTGGCATCAGCTTCAGCCACGTGCGTTCGAAGTACTTCCAAAATGAATCCCATTTTGTACTCGAGTAGATGATGTTGTCCTTGGTGCATCGCTCCTGAATAGCCCCCTTGACCCAAGCAATACCCTGCGGCGCGATCTAGGTTCTGTCGATCACGATGAGCATGTCCAGAAAGCTCGGTAGCATCGCAACCTTCACTTGGTCTCTGTGCAAACGATATTTCAGCATTCGACGCTTGCATGCTTGGTTGAAATGGAACAAGCACCCGATGATTGTTGCTTGAGGAAACCAGTCGCTCGCGCCGTTGATAAGGGCAGCTTCGAAATCGCACTCGACATCTTTGGGTTTGAGAGCCCACCGCTAGCAATCGCGCAGAGGGTGTCAGCTTATATCCCAATTCGTATTTAAGCGGGGATACAGTGGGAAGAGGTCATTCCATCGACCCGCGCGATTCGCTGGGCGATTGGGCTCGTGTTGTTCTCAGTCGTCCTGTAGCACTTGGTGCTTATCTCATCCCAGCCAGGTCTGGAATGGCGTTGCTACCGTAGATGTCGGCATAGCTCAAGCTTGGCTCGGCAGCTCTAGCTACGATAAAAACTGCATCGGTATGGTATCTTGACCTGCGTGCAGGTAGCACGAGTGTACTAGAGCTGTTAAGATACAACTTCGTCCTTACGTCACGCGTTTTGCGCGCAGGTGCATCGCCACACGAAGGTGAAGACACCGAGCGGAGCGCTGCCGCTTGGTGAACAATGAGCTTGTCGAAGAGCTGCCAACGCCCGAGTCCCACAGCGCGACGACCGTACTTGAAGAAGCCTCGTTTTCCTCTCTTTCAGCGTCGACGTCACCGCTGCTAGCAGTACGGGCTGTGCTTGAGTACCGCAATGTATTCAAACTCGAGCCCAGCACCGTCATCCTCAATCACAACACGTACATCGTTGCTCCCAGCCCCATCCCGTCATGCAGCGCGGCCATGGTGGATTTCATTGCGACCGCTACTGGTGTTAGCTTATGGGTTTGGTCGTCACTTCCGAAGACGGGAGGACGATGTGACTGGGGTAGTTGTCCCAGCTCGCATCCTCCAGTCACTCTACCACATCATCCCGCATAGTTTCCTTCACGTATAGTGTACCCGCCTTCCTCTTATTGGGTATTATACCATCATACCTTATGACCAATAATAATGGCGTAATAACGGCTTCGTGCGTGAGGTGCCCGTACCACAAAACAATTCGCTGATTGAAGATCGTCTAGGTTGTGTATATTCCGTTCCACAAACGGGCTGCCCATGGTGTCTCCCAGTGATCTGGCCAGCACCAGCTCGTGCCGTACCCGTAGAAGATCGCCCATCTACTTCCTGGGGTTCATCGCTGCCAACAAGGCCTACCGCGCCGATAACCGACTCAACCGCGCCAAGCAGACGTACCAGGACTCCGTGCTCCAGCAGATCTTCGACTTCAAGCTGAGCAACGGACATATCAAGTCCCTGGTCGTGGACGTCGTTGTGTCGGCCGGCACCATGCCGACGTCCACAACCAGCTGGGCAAAAACCACGACAACGGCGCTGCAGCAGTTTCGCGGGAAATATATATCCAAGTCGAACGGCGCCGACGACATGATGACCTCAAACGGCCTGCTCTACAAGTAGTACTAGTGCGTGTGCTTGTGGGCGACAGCAAGCGAGCTCCCGACGAGTACACGTCCAAGAGCTTCATGAATAGCTACAAACCCATTTCGATCCACAACATGTACATTAATTCGCAGACAGCGCCGCCGCTGATTCTGGATCTGGTGTTCGTGTACGAAGTAGAGCGAGGAGATCGCCTCAACGGTATAGCAGGGGGCGATCGGGACGTGCTGGTCCTTGAGCGTGAAAGATGTGGGGTCGCTGGTGGCGATGCTGCTGGCACGCCAACAGGTAGGGCTGGTTGTCAGCAGCACTAACTGGTGTCATGGTGGTCAGCTCAGCAGCGGTCGGGGCCAAAGGGGTACGGATGTGCTGTTTGTTTTAGACACTTTTTATATAATTTAACACTTACAGAAAGTTGTAGACGGTGTTTACTCGTCCAATTTAAAAATTGGACGAGTTTTTTTTAAAAACATCCCTATTGTAGGGTCTGCTAAATCCGCACTTCCGAAACCTATAATCCGACATGGTCAGTTATTATTTTTGCAGGGAAATCCTGTTTCGGGGCCGTAATTTAAAATACGGTCAATTTCCCGTATTTGCAAAGTGCCGGTATTAACATGTAAGAAGATCTGCACTAGCTGGCCTGTTCACCACCATCATCAGCCCCAGTGACCGGGGAAATGACATAACCAGCACCTTTTTCAAAATAATTGACAAGACCTGCAGCCTCTAGCCTTTTAACCTCATGTGTTTCCTCTAGGAAAAGGTTGTCGATTTTGTTTTACGAGGCTGCACGTTTTGACAGACAGTTTCTATTGTTTCGAATTCGTTTCTAATATAGCCTGCGCACTCGCCACTTCGACAGCAACTTCCTCACGATGGGAGGCTTGATCGAAGGGTGCAGAAGTTCTAGGCCCGNACCCACGTGACGGATCAGGCGCTGCAGTAAGCCCGACGCGGTCGCGTCAGACGTGTAGATCCAGCGCGAAGGTGCCTAGAACAACGACTACCACCGCTTGGAGTTCAACTACAGCAAGTTACCGGAGAGGGACGTGCTCGTCAAGAACCCCGGTCCAAAGTACACCATGGGGGGCACCAGGTAACGTTTGTTATGTACGGCGACGCGCTGCGTGCTTACAAGCGTCCTGGTGATGAAGGCTGTGGCGAAATGCCCGAGAGCACCTACAGTACTACAGACGGGTGAGACTCGCGTCACCCCCAGCAAG